>JAEAOA010002300.1:272500-327500 GCA_016746295.1 Potamilus streckersoni
TTTTTTTTTTTTTTTTTTGTTTTTTTTTTTTTTTTTTTTTTTTTTTTTTTTTTTTTTTTTTTTTTTTTTTTTTTTTTTTTTTTTTTTTTTTTTTTTTTTTTTTTTTTTTTTTTTTTTTTTTTTTTTTTTTTTTTTTTTTTTTTTTTTGTTTTTTTTTTTTTTTTTTTTTTTTTTTTTTTTTTTTTTTTTTTTTTTTTTTTTTTTTTTTTTTTTTTTTTTTTTTTTTTTTTTTTTTTTTTTTTTTTTTTTTTTTTTTTTTTTTTTTTTTTTTTTTTTTTTTTTTGTTTTTTTTTTTTTTTTTTTTTTTTTTTTTTTTTTTTTTTTTTTTTTTTTTTTTTTTTTTTTTTTTTTTTTTTTTTTTTTTTTTTTTTTTTTTTTTTTTTTTTTTTTTTTTTTTTTTTTTTTTTTTTTTTTTTTTTTTTTGTTCTCTGAAGCGTTTAAAGGTACTTCAAGTGATGTATTGTATAATTGATAAAAGTTCCTTTTCTTTGAAGAGCGCCCGTTTCCGCCAGCGACAGAGTAACATGCGTAAACATACTCAAAACATAAAATGTTTGCAAATTAAGGATGGAATAGATGGATTCTGTTATACCATAATGCTTAGTGTAAAAAATAACGTGCAGCCTCAGTGTCATTCTTAACTTTGCAAACATTTTTATGTTTTTTTGTAAATATTGTGATGTACATTTGATTTCTAAAAGCCATGAGAATGCTGCAAACATACATGCCTTTAGATATGTTAGATTTATTTTGTTCGTCTTCACTGTAAGAATCCTCATTATTCTTGTATAGTTGTTTTCAAAAATGTAAAACACGATATAGCCATCTTGCAGAAATAAGTGTAGTTTTATTGTATAATGTATTAGAATCAAGTCATTTCTTTTTTGCTTGTGAATATCAGCAAGGAAAACAACATACTTGTAAATACATAATCATTAAAGTTTGCATACCTGTTCATTATCCCTCTAGTTGTGAGATGATCATGATATTTTCATCTTATATTCTTTTTCATTAAATTTAAAGTAAAGAATTGTTCTTTTAAGAAAAATAGTTAATTATTCCCAATAAGCACTTGTTGCAATTTTCCTTTCTCCATAGATTCAACTGGAAATCAAAATTATCATTTCTAGATATATGGTGCTATACTGACATAAAGTTTTCAACCTTGAAAACAATTGTTTTTGGTCAGGTTATTAAATGATTGTAAATCCAGTAGAGAAATGTGTTCTTGGTAACTCCATTTATGAAAAATAGGATAGGATCTTGTCTAATTAGGTTTGGCTCAATAATTTTCTTAGAGTTGATTATTATCAGCTTGAGAATTCAGTGGATGTATAATTGTAAAACAGTACTGTGGATGTATTATGGTAAAACATCACTGTAAATGTATTACTGTCAAACAGCACTGTGGCTGTATTGTGGTAAAATGGAACTGTGAATTTAATATGGTAATACAGCACTGTTAATCTCTTTATGGTTAAACAGCACTGTAGATGTATTATGGTAAAACAGCACTGTGGATGTATTTTGGTAAAACAGCACTGTGGATGTATAATGGTAAAGCAGCACTGTGGATGTATTATGGTAAAACAGCACTGTAGGTGTATTACAGTAAAACAGAACTATAGATGTATTATGGCTAAACAGCACTGTAGATTTATTATGGTAAAACAGCACTGTGGATCTATTATGGTAAAACAGCACTGTGGATCTATTATGGTAAAACAGCACTGTGGATCTATTATGGTAAAACAGCACTGTGGATGTATTATGGTAAAACAGCACTAGATGTATTATGGTAAACCAGAACTGTGAATCATTTTAGTTTTGTTGTAAAATACTTAGTTGTACAAGATGCTATTAAAAAAGTTTGACAGATTATCTGTTGATCATGATAACAAGCATATCCTAATAGTTGTGCATATTTTTGTTTTCATTTTTATTCTGTATTAACAGAAGCAATTTATAAGAGAGAGAGAGAGAGAGAGAGAGAGAGAGAGAGAGAGAGAGAGAGAGAGAGAGAGAGGGAGAGAGAGAGATAGATGTTAATTTATATCTTCCTAGGAGCTAAATATTATGAATGTATATGGAATATATTTAGGCTTGATTTTTTTCTTTCTTTATATCATTCACAACCAATTTAGCTTAATATTAAAATATAGTAGCAGTTTTCTATCTGGTATGCTTTGATTCTTGTTATTTATCAATCAAGTACAATGATATCAAAATATTTGCTGTATCATCCGGGTGGAAATATACCAGGAAGTAATTAACAGTTTGCCACCATGAAAATGATGCATGATCTCAAACAAAATAATTAAGAGTGGAAGTTTATATCTTTATGGGAAACACCATGTTTGATTGGTCTAAATTTTTACCTGTACTTAGTAGCAGGAATAGACCAGTTAAGAAAGGAGATGTAAACTTCTTCACCCATTTTTGTATCTAGCAATAAAGTTCTGACATTTTTATATTTGTTGGCCAAAAGCATATAACAATTCAGCATTTTAAAAACAAAAATCCACATAATTGTCAATTTATACTGCAGAGAGACACACATTAATTAAAAATTATGAATATGGTGGGAAAATATGCAGGTAATGTAACCATCAAATATTCTCAGTAATTTACATAAGCAATCAGGATCTTCTCTGCTAAAGAGATGCCTCCTCTTGCTACAGCGGAATTAGGCTTGATATGTTTAACACTGGTTTTGGTCACAGATTGTTGTTTATATAATCCACTTGGACAAATCTTTTTGTATCACAGAACAGATATTTGCCATGTTATGGTTTTTCAGCAGTTGACTTTGTACATGACACAAATCATATTTGTCTTATAATACCTATAAAAAAGACATTGGATCCAATTAAAGACATACATCTTTAGAAGTTTGTCCTATATTTGAGGTACTTTTAACCATTGCATTTTTGGCTAAGCCAGCATTCTGTTCAGTTCAATGTAATCTAACAAAATTTGAATAAATTTGTAGTATTTTTTAGTGTGTAGAATCTTTACCCATTTGTATCAACAAGTTTCAGCCTACACAAAAGTTTCACAAATGAACATGTTTATTTGAAAATATGTAAAATATAATTTATCTTCATAATAAAATACAAATTTTAGCCTTTTATGCCTTACTTGTAATAAATGGGAAGCAGAGTAGACAGATGAGGTAAGTGACTGTCATCTTGTATTGGTTATGTAGTGTTTCTTATTGTGTGCTATTAATACATGTATTCTGTATTTAAAAAAAAAATCAAATATATGTCCTTCATTTCAAGTTAGAAATTCACATTTTCCCAATAATTTTGATCAAAAGTGATTATCATTCATGAAGTGATGCTCTTTTCTTTGATCAAAAGTCAATATGATACATAAAATGATGTTCCTATCGGTCATCAAAGTTGAATGTGATCCAGTGATCCCTGGAATGTTGTTCTTTTCTGTGATCAAAAATGAGTATGATCCACAAAATGGTGTTCCTTTCTGTACCCCAAAGTGAGTATGATACATGAAATGATGTTCCTTTGTGTGATCAAAAGTGATTATGATCCACATAATGGTGTTCCTTTCTGTGAGCAAAAGAGAGTATGATACACAAAATGATGTTCCTTTCGGTGAGCAAACATGAGTATGATACATGAAACAATGTTTCTTTATGTCATTAAAATTGCATATGATACATGAAATGATGTTCCTCTCTGTGATCAAAAATGAATGTGATCCATGGAATGATGTTCTTTTCAGTGATCAAAAGTGAGTATGATCCACATAATGGTGTTCCTTTTTGATCAAAAATGATTTTGATACATGACATGATGTTCCTTTCTTTGTTCAAAAATGAGTAGGATCCATGAAACGATATTTTTTTTTTGTGAGCAAAACATCTGTACATATTACATCCTTTTGGAAAAAACTCGTCTTTTTCCAATGCAAGTCAAATAATTTAGACTGTCTGAAAGAGTTGTGATACTTCAAAATTGTCATATTTTTAGTGGACTGGCATCTGACAAGCTGTGCAAAAACAGATTCTTTCAAAGCTATAAATATTGCTTCAAGATTCAATGGAATACCTGCACATTTCTTTCTTTTTTTATTCATGCAGTTTTCTTATTAAAAACTTAAATCATTTTGGTCTTGATAGCTTGAAAAGGTTGAGTTGTTGCTGTTAGTGATGTCACAATGTCATTGTGACATCAGTCAAGTTATTATGATGTAATAACATCCTTTTGTTTAAGTACAATTCAAAACGGTCATTATTTAGTTAGAAATTTTGTCTAGTATGCAGGGGAAAGGCTCAGGAAGTTCTGACTAATATTAAACCATTCTTCTGATGCCGATATCTAATTAGATATAGTTCATTAATGAAAACATTGTTAATTTATCTAAAGTAAATAATTTAAAACAATAAAAGAAATTGTCACAGAGTGGGAGACCTTCATGACAAAATAGTTAATAGTTTTTTACATTGTTACTAAATAGGGTAACAAGTATATCTTGTTAAGCATATTTGTCAAAAAAATGTTATTTTACAACTTTCAGTTAACTTAAAGGTAAAAAGTAATTTCAGATTTATCATTGCTTTTCTTGCTGAAATGGTATTAAGTTGTGCTCAGAAAGATACTCATTAACTATAAGAAACCTTGTGCTCAGAAAGATGCTCATTAATTGTAAAAAAAACCTTATACTCATAAAGATACTCAATAATTATAAGAATCCTTGTACTCAGAAAAATACTTGTTATCTATAAGAAACCTTGTACTCTGATCCATGCTTTAAAATTCTAGTCTGGACTTGAAATAAAGATCTAAATTCCAATGATCTGATTGGCAAAATTTAGGTCTGGTTTAAAAATGACCATTCATATGTCTGAAGTATTGACACAGCTTATAGAGTTGTATTGGTAAAATTGAGGCCTGATCTTCAGCAACAATTGTATCTCAAAATAATGCTAGTTTGTGACAGTATTTACTACTAATATGAAAATAATGAAAATATTTTGTAAAGCACAAATGTATATCTTCTTTATTATTTTAAATATTATTTTAAATATTTTGCCATACTATTCAGTCCGATTGCTAAGCACAGTAACATGACTAAAAAAATTGTATTCATTTTAATATAGTTTAAGTAGATTGAATACTTAAGATTTTTTCATCTTTAATGTTTGAATAATTTATATAACATTGACCAAGTGTATAAAAGTCATCTAAGATTTGTTGAAAAAAAAATTATTTTTTTTAACAAAATAAAACTTTAAACAATAAAGACAAAAGACTTTTGTATAGTAATTTGGCTTTTCATTCAGTAGTCATAACTATTCCCATGCTGTCAGGATGATTAAAATGACCCCAACCACCCATTAAATTCCCTCTCCCCACCCATAACCAGTGACCATGAAAAATTAATAAGCCAACTTCCATAGGCACTTATAATTTTCTGTTTGAACGTTCCACTCTGTGACATCCACCCTATCACCAGTGGCCAGCATAATATTGCAAAAACTGTCAAATTTACTTCTTGCACATGGCAACATAGTGGGGTTTTGCTAATAGAAATCTTTAATTAATACAAAGAGGTAAGTAATCAGATGTACCTTTATTGCTTGTGTGTTCCTCAGAAGTCAAGTTTTGTCACTTTGATAATGTTACCAATATAGATTATTAAGTTTAATGAGAAAAACCCAAGATCTCCAACCCTCAAAAATGTTAGAACAACAAAACCCAAGATCTGTGTTCATCAAATTTTATGATTGTAACTTGTGGCTTAGTGACCATCAATACTTGTTTGAGTGTACATTTTTTCTCACTGAGTAACTCGTAAATTCTGGACCAGTGGTCATAACATTTTATGTGAGATAATGTGGCTAATTGGTTGTCATATTTTTTTTGTAACAAAAAAAACCAACTTGCTCATCGGTTGTAAAACATTTTATGAGACACTGACTCAGTTGCTGTCAAAATAATTCTTGCAACGACCTATCCACTGGCACAGAGATGCACACAAACATACAAGAACAGAGGATACAAAATCATTACTGTTCCCCAAATTGTATTAGGGGAAAATGCATTTGTACAAAATAATTTATTCTGAAACCTGGCTTGAATCCCTAAATCTTCTCTTTCCAGCTATGACACTTAGATCAATTGGCCCATGTCACTGTTATAAATACATGTACACAATTTCTAGCTTAAAAGAGAACTTGATGCAAATCTTGTATGTTAGCTAGCTTACGTAAATAACTTTGTTTTAAAATTTCATCATATATTCATGGAGTAAGTCCAAGAAAAGCTATCATGGCAAAACAATTATGATGTTCTGTTCCCAGTCTTTAATAAAATATCAGTCACATAAATGCTCACCTTTACCAATCACTGCCATCACACCACTGTCTACATGAGTTTGTGTCTCTGGCTCAGCCAACGTGAATATGTGAGAAAGTTTTATATAAAGTGATTTATCATAAGAATGTGTATGCAAATATAGAAGAATGGCATAAATGAAATGAATGCTAAATAATGAAACCTTTTTGTATTAATAGTTCATCTATGTATTTTAATGATCTAAGGGGATTGGATTACATTAGTTGATCTATAATTTATTGTTCTAAGAGAGTTCAGTTGCAGCAGAAAACTTCTCAAAATACTTTCTTAAAGACATGCATTATATAAGAAAAAATCTGTAGAAGATTTATATAATGATATAATTATCACCAGATATATCAACGAGTTTTCAAGGTGTTTCAAAATTAGAGTTACCATTTTATTTCATAATGTTTTACAGATCCTCTAATAAATCACTATTTTTTCTTAAATTCATTGTGGGTACTGATAGTTGTAAAGTTAAACACACCGTGATTCTGTACTTGCTTGTAATATGTTAATGAAAATAAACAAAGACAACAAATAACAACTTATTGGGAGATCCTGAGTGGCCTAGTGGTCTAAAGCGCTCACCATTAGAGATCACTGCCATTTCACACTTGTCTGTGTGGGTCCGAGTCTCGGATTTGGCCAATGTGGGTATATGAGAAAGTTTGTCAGTTTCTTCTCATAGGTCGGTGGTTCTTTCTGGGGTTTTCACGGGTTCTTCCTCCACTGTTAATACTGGATACCATGTGTAGCCTATCGTGTGCTTAAAAATAGTGTTAAGCCCTGCAACAACAACAACAAAAACTGTTTCATGGGAAAGGTAGGGGACTTAACTCTTAACATGATAAAGCTAACATTGTTAAACATCATATTTTAGTTAATCAGAATAAACAGAATTATATCCGGTGAATAGCAACACTGATATTATAGAAATGGCTGCGTTATTAATAACAAAGGCAGATAGTGTTATTTATTTCTGTGCCACTGTAGGCAAAGCTTTTAAGATAGGGTTTGTTGAGGTTGCTTTTTGCTTTAGTGTCCACGTTTTCATTTCCCAGAATTGGGATGTGGGAAGGGATCAACCTTTCAAAACTTTCAACGACTGTACTTTTTTATTCTGATGCGAAGGATTGTAGGACACTGCGCAAATTGCTCCCATAATGAGCTTGTATCCTTGATGTGTATGGTCATTTGACCATGAGGAAAAGAGCCACCACTCAACAAGAATGTACCATTACTTCGGTGTGACACAAAAAGAAACCATTTGGGGGATCTCATTGTGTGCACCACAAACTGTTTATTTACTGGGACACAAGAGTCTTCACTAGACGCTTTCACTGCATGCACCACGTTTATGATTTGACATGTCTGAACTTGATGAGTTAGGTGAGGTGCATCAGGAGATGCTATTACATTGTAGAAAGGTGCAAGTGATTCAGAGTGAATTTTTGATGTTTGTGGCCAAAATGAAGATCCGTCTAGCATTTGACTAAATTTAATAGTTAAGTTTCACTCGTATCAGTTTGATGAAGAGGGACAATAGCGCTTCATTAAGTAATATATAACTAAGATAAGAAAGTCTCTTATTTTTTGAACTATTTAGGATTTTGTCTGTATCCCATATTTTGTTACTAAAGTCAATTACTGTTACGAGGTTGTTGGATAGATTTTTCTATATCTCGCTGCCTAGGATATCTTCTTCAGGGAATTTGGAGATGGGGTTGCTGTTTATGGCCTCAAGGTTCAAAGGTCTGCTATTGTCCGCAGCCAAGTGTAGATACCATTGTAAATGCCTTATTCATTTTTTGTTGTAGTGGTTTTTAAAGATGTATGTAATGTTATCATTGATACTCACACTGGACCCAACAGCATACAAATGGAGGGAACAACCGGGTGACATGTCTTGGTGTGCCAAAACCATGGGCTCCACAAAGTTCTTGGGATGCCAAAACCCCTTTTGACCTTCATCATCACTTCGGGCACCATTTACCCTTAACACAACACTGGTTGGACTGCTTGAGTTTTATTATTTTCATGTATAATGATGTAGTAAACTTGTTTTTCTACTTATTTATTTATTCTGCTGCCCTATCTCCCTTGATTTAGAGTTGGAATTAAATTCTGGGCAGTACTCTCTCTCTCTCTCTCTCTCTCTCTCTCTCTCTCTCTCTCTCTCTCTCTCTCTCTCTCTCTAGGATTTTTGGTTTCTACTTGAATTATGGTTTTAGTGGGTTTTTCCTTTTCTTTGTAAGCTTTAAAGTCTAGGGCACTGTTTGTTTTATGGACATTATGTGGTGCTTCTCTTTCCCTCTCTCTGGTCGCTGCTTGACATTCTTTATTCCACCACGGCACGCTTTGTTTGTGTATTGACCCATTTCTTTTAGGTATTGCTGCGTTTGGTAATATAACTAGGGTTTCGGCTTGGTTGTCATTAAAGATGTTGATTTCCTGATTCTATATTAATTTGATGTTAATTATTTTCCTCAGCTGTTTCCAGTTTGCTTGTTCGTATTTCTACTTTGGCAGGGGGTGGGGTGGTTTTGAGTTGTGTTTTTTATGGAAAAGTGGTCGCTCCCTTGGTATCAATATCGTCGACCTGCAATCAGTTACTTATGCTATTTTGGGTGTACAAAGTGACGGGTCTGTAGCTGAGGTTTATAGCTGGTGTTAGGGCAGTGTTGTTTGTTTGTCAATATTCGTTTTTGTTACGTCTTGCGAGAGAGGTATGAAGGAAATCTACTTTAAGAAAAGATAGTCTTCAGATTCTTCAATGAACAAAATTTATTCAAGTAATATCGATATATATGTACATCTTATAAAGCCTTTATATTTAATATACTCAAAATTCATATAAAGTTATAATTTTCCGTCGAGCTTACCACCTTCCTACATTGCATAATTTCTGTCTTTTAGAATGCAATACAAATAATTAGATCTCGATTAAAAGCATGGGAGCCAACGAGTATAAAATTGCTGCAATATAGTACAACAATCATTTTAAAGAAATGTATTTTACTAATTTAAAATAGAATACTAATTTGGAATAGGTTACTAAAACATTCTTTATTGCTTAAAGAATCTTTTACTTCCAGATTAAATCTAAACATGAAGTTGGTAGCGAATTCGTGTTTTAAATAATACATACCATAAATACCAATGAATATAAATTCTTTGAAACAATTAAACATTCCATTATATTATAATAGAAAATACTGCAGAAATATAGTTTGAACTTTACGGTGAAAATCTCAGTATTAAATAGTTCCTATACTTAAAAGAGTTCACGAACACAGATTATTCTTACCTGTAAGGAAAGACAGTCTTCTGATTCTGATTCTTCAGTGAACGAACTGATTTTACACTAGCTTGTTCTCAGCCTATACTCAGTCGTTTATTTCAAATCAGCACAGGCTCTCGTCCTTTCCCACGGGAAATGCGTGGATCATCTAGTTTATTCATCCATTAGGGATCTAGAAAATTGCCTGTTAAGCAGTTTCTCACCAAATCTAAAATTTGCTGTCTTTTTTATAGAAAAGAATTGTTTTTACGAGTTCTTTTGCACTTGCTCATAAAAGAGCGATCGTTATTTAAATAGTAAACAGTTGTAGTACAGAAATAGATAACTTTAAACTCAATATATTTTAGTGGAAAATTAATTTCAATATAAATTAATGAAAATTAATTTTAATACGATTTAGAGAAAATTTCAATCTTAATACTTTTACTCAAGAATTCAATAATAATAATAATAATAATAATAATAATAATAATAATAATAATAATAATAGCAAATTTCAAACGGAAGAAAACGAAAAAAGCAACGAATTAATGATAATTAAGAAAAAAATACAAACGAACAATAAGGAAAACGCGAAATGGGCAACAACAACGCTTGGAAAAGGGGCAAGAAAGGCAAAAAAAAGTAAATAACGAAAATCAATAAGGATGAAACAAAAGAATAGAAACTTACAGGTCAAAGATAATGAAGACATTGGGAAAATAGGAATTTTCCGATACGGAGTAGTTCTTCTCAACAGAAGAAAGTTTCCGAACTTCTGTACGCGACGGGAAAAAAGAATCCCTTCGTGCTATTGCAGTAGTACTACTCCTAGGCTCGTGTCAAACAGTGGAGAACACAAAGTCTTTGGACAGATCCGGTAGACGGACAACAGTGTCGGATGTCAACATATCCTTCAGCGTTAGGAAAGCTTACTCACGCAGCCGTCCAAATAACTTTACTCGAGTCCCGTTTCCTGGTAAGGACAGACAATAACAATCGATTGCACTGAAATTGTCCACATATCTCCGGTTATACCCGGCCAATCCCAGGAATGATCTCACTTCAGTTGTCGTGGTGGAGCGTGCGGTGTTTAGCAGCTGATACAACTTCGAATTCTCTGGGGACAGTGTACCTTGAATCAACGTGTGTCCCAAATAATCCAACAACGGAAACCAATGCGATATTTGGAAAGGCGATCCGTCAATCACTTTTGTTGTAACCTTCCAAAACGTCAACTAGCAGAGTGAGGTGCTCACCCCACGTCTCTGTGGATAGCAAAAGATCATCCATGAAGTGTTGCGCAAGGGTTCCAACTACTTTCGCATCATTCTAGTGAAGACGCTTGGTGAATTCTTAACTCCGAACAGCATGACTAACCATTGGTAGGTCTCGTCGGGAGTAGCATAAGCGAGCTTTGCCATATTATCATCCCTTACAGGAATTCGCCAAAAGCATTTGGACAAATCTAACTTTGAAAAATAGTTCGCGATCGAGACAAAAGCGAAAATATGTTCTGGATAAGGTATCATTTCGACTTGACATTACGTCACCTGATTCAGCTTCCGGTAGTTGACACTATACCGATGGATTGGATGCCATCCTTCTTTTGACCTAATACTACAGGAAAACTGTACAGAGAATAAGGGGGGGGGTGATTACTCCCAGAGCAATGATATGCTCGATTTCTTATATTACCACTTGTCATTTCGCGTGGGGCAAAGGGTAAGTTTTCCGTTGGACTGGCCGGTTGTCCACCAGCTTTAATCCGAACTCCACAAGTGACATTCTCCCGTGTATTTCTGTAAGCACACCGGAATACCCTGTCTGCAACGTCTCTATCTCTACCCGCTTCTCCGCAGTCAACATAGGGTCATACTCCACGTCCGAGGATGTCTCAGTCCTCGTTAATGACAGCTCGGGAGTGTTCTTACCTTCCCTGTCGCCTTCGGCGTCCTCAGTGACGATCGTGGCGAAGAAAAACTCATTGAGTTCCTCTCTTTCTCAGTATCTCCTAAGGAGTTAAGCATGGTACAGCTTCTCCTTAATCGCTAGCCGTATCCGATATTTTTGAACCCTATCATCCCGGTTAGGACGCACGGCCCTGTCCTAGAAACGTGCAGTTTGTTGTGTTCTTCGACCAACTGCAGCAGCAACTTGTCCCCTACTTCATACTGGCGGAGTTTCGAGTGCTTGTTGTAATACTCGCCTTACACCACTTCGCTTGTTTGATGTTTTCCTGTGCGAGGGTACAAACTTCTATTTTGTTTCGCAAATCCGCGACGTACTGACAGAGTACGCACCTCTTTGACAACGTGATCATCCGTCCACAGTTGTCTCAGTACAGCGAATGGGAGGAATATAACGATCCCAATCTTTGTGACGGCACACACACAGCTTCTTGAGCGTGTTTATCAGAATACCGTTAAAACGATCGACCAGTCCGTTGCTTTGGGGGTGAGACAATGTAGTCGTAAGGTGCTTAATCGACATCAATCGGTTCACCTCTCCCATCACGCGACTAATGAATTGTGTTCCTTGCTATATTCAGATATTTCTAGTAATAGAAGTTATTTACCATATTAACCGCATTTTGCACCAGGGGTCTCAAACTGTTAACACCCTGCGGAATGAATGAGGGCATTTGCGATATCCCGAGGGCTGCACCACATTTCTTATGCCTCATATGACCGCCAATCATTCTGAGGGTTACAGGACACGGCTTGCCGGCCAGCGTGTTTGTTATGTTAAGGTGGCGCTCACCAGTTATTATGTACTTTTGAGAGAGTGATGTATGTAAGGCGAAGTTGTTTGCATTTTAAACATGCACAGTGGAGAGAATGTTGGCATACCTATATACTACTTTCATGTAATGTGGATGAAATTTCTTTGGATATTGTACTTTTGGAAATTTTAAATGAGCTTAGGACCTTGCAAACTAAAATGACTGCTCCCTTGTGCTCCACAAATCAACCAAAATTTGTCTAAAGAACACTATTCTTGGCAGCTATTAAAATATGGAAAATGAATTTTGCCAAACTAGATAATGCCAGCTTCTAAAAGTGCAATGACTAAATTACCAAATACATAAAATGTAAAAAAAGTTATCGGCTCTTTTTTTTTACAATTTACCTTTGAAGTTCGAGAAGTGAAAATGAGCAAGTAGAGATAGCACTTTTTTGAAAGGTGCACATCTGCAGTAAGGCCAAGCTGTACACTCTCTAACCCATATTACACCCATCAATCATACATCAAAATAAAGGGAATTAAAGGTTCTTTGAACAATACCTAAGATATACAAAGTCTCTTTTAAAAAACCAGTATAACTAGTGAGGAAACCCGGGGAAACTCTTTTTTCTTTAAAATTTTAACCCTATGCTAAATACGAAACTGTAGAGTGCCACCTAAGTTTGTTTGTAAAGAGGAAAACCACTCAGAGTACTCCCCCCTTCCTTCAACTCTCCAGGTAAGGAGCAGATGAACAGTCATCAATATTAATCACCTGACACCTCTGGCTATATCCCTCCTTCGCTACATAGCGCATATTCTTTTTCATAAAATCTTTAATCAATATTTACATGTTAAAATTTATAAGTAACACAGATACTATCTGCACCCATACTATAAATACCCGCTCATCCATACACACATATACAGACACGTATATACACACACTTACTGACCATACATTTGTTTAAAAACGCTAATGCATGAATAATAGTATACAGAGTATTAGAACGTAATGTGACCAGACGATGAAGTTATGCACAATCAGGTAACTTGTAGTGAACATAATAAATTACACTACGTCTTGTTTGCAATTAATATAAAAAGTTCCCATTGAAATGAAAATATTTAAATTATTATTCATTTCTTTTAAAATAAAAATAGAGATATTGTACTGACTGAAATACAGATTGTATTCAAAATTATACAAACAAGAAACGTCATGTAACAATAATAGACCGGTGAATTACAGTAAAACCTCGTGCTAAAAAAAAAAAAGGAGAATGTTAGGACGTGCGTCATGAGGTACTCTTGAACTAACGTGTAGACCGGTAAATATGGAATAAAACATGCTGGCAAAAGAGTTGTGTACTGAGAGACAAAAACAATTGGATTTATCTAAAACGAAAGGTAAGTACTGATAATTATTCTTGGATTATATCAATTACAAATTAAAAGTGGAAGAGAAAACAGATTTACCCTTACTTATTTATATTCCCTTATGTATCCTTAATACAACAATGATTGGAGAGCATTTGTTTGGTTGTTATTTCCAACAAACTTCTTTTTCCCCTCATTTACTTATTCCGTTGCCATTTCTCCCGCGATTTTGTGCTGAAATCAAATTTTGGGCCAATAGTCTCTCTCTCTCTCTCTCTCTCTCTCTCTCTCTCTCTCTCTCTCTCTCTCTCTCTCTCTCTCTCTCTCTCTCTCTCTCTCTCTCTCTCTCTCTCGTAGCTGCTGGACATTCTTTATTCCATCATAATACGGTTCGTCCTTTTATTGACCCTTTGGGAGAGGGGGTATTGCGACAATAGGTAGGATATATAAATATGTTTTCGATTAGGTTGTCTTTAAAGTTGTCGATGTCCTGGTTCTCTATTATTTTGATGTCAGCTGTTTTCCTCGGCTGTTTTCAGTTTGCTTGGTACTTCCATCTTGGGAGGGGTGACGTATGAATGGGGGAGGGGTGACTTGGTGTTGTACCTTGAATGAAAAGTGGTCGCTCTCTTGGTGTCAGTATTGTCAACTTACAATCAGTTTCTTATTTTCTTTTGGGTGTACAAAGTGACGGGTCTGTAGCTGAGGTTTGTCATGTATTACTGGTGTTAGATCCGCGTTATTTAAGATGACCATGTTGTATATTTCGGCCCATTCTTCAATATTCATGCCTCTGTAGTCGGTTTTGATGCTTCTCCATATTTATTTGTAGTTCCATCCTATTATTACTCATTCGCCATTATCCTTTGTTGTTATTTTTTTTTATTTATTACAGTCTTTCATTGAAAAATTGTATACATCATTTGTTTCAAAAATGATGACGATGAAAACATTGTGATTCTGTGCATGGATTTTAATATCTTTAATTTCCAGGTCACAGGGCTCTTATTGATGAAGGGTTGATATTTTAGGTATGTTGTATCATATCTTATAATATTGTGGACGTTTATCGTTCCGTTCAGGTGTTTCATGAAGACATATTACATTCGGCTGCTTCGTTGATTCTTCCAGATGAATACTCTCTCTCTCTCTCTCTCTCTCTCTCTCTCTCTCTCTCTCTCTCTCTCTCTCTCTCTCTCTCTCTCTCTCTCTCTCTCTCTCTCTCTCTCGTAGCTGCATGACATTCTTTATTCCACCACAATGCGGTTCCTGCATCTATTGACCCTTTGGGCAGTAGTCTCCACCCGCGTTCCATTGGAAAGACGTTTGATTAGGCTGTCCTTTCGAGGAAAGTCAGTTCCCCTTTTAAATTTTCCCCCCAACCCCAACAGTTGACATAAGCAGTCCGTGGAGTGTTAATTCAAGTCGTGCCAGGATATGAAAACTAGTTCTTAATAACAATATATCACCCCTACCAAGAATTTCATAACCCTGTGTCAAAATGATAGCCCCAAGGTCAGGCGATGAAGAAAGAGAGAGAGAGAGAGAGAGAGAGAGAGAGAGAGAGAGAGAGAGAGAGAGAGAGAGAGAGAGAGAGAGAGAGCAAATAAAATACAATGACCCTATGCAACTTTTACTGAACCTATTTAACGTAAGATAAGCATTGTCCAAGAAACATACTGAAGGTCAAGCAAACGGGATTAAATAAACTAGATAAACAAATTGAGCCGAATCGCTGAACATAAATCACCATAATTGTCAATAAAGACCCAAAATGTCCACAACGCAGAAAAAACAATAATAAAGAGGAAAACATATCAACAACTCAAAGCCGAAGGAGAGGGGACCAGTACAAGTTCTTAATAAAATGACACTACGCCCCTCCAAGATTCATTATCTCGAAGGTCATGCAAAACCAAAGGAAATGAAAGTCAGTTGTTTGTTGTTTTTTTTGTTTTTTGTTGTTTGTTTTTTTTTTTTGCTTTATTTATTTTATTTTATTTTTTTTTGTTGCTTGTTTAAAAGGAAACCCAATGAAAACACGAAGACCAGATATAATAACCCCACCTTTTGGTAACACAAGATAACGAACAGAAAGAAAGATACAATCAAAAGCCAATGAAAAATAAGATAAATAATACAAATGAACAATGAGGATAATGCAACAATAACGACGCTGGAAAAGAAGAAAACAAGGCAGAGAAAGAACATAAATGTGTGTGTGTGTGTGTGTGTGTGAATTTTACATTTTAATGTCATTTTAACAATTGTTCAGTTATATCGTTACGATGTCTGCAGTATGGCAGATTATAGTAATGTCTTGCATTAGGGCATCATGCTGTCGACATGTAGCATGATGTCCCACCCAGTCACATTCTCATAACACCAGAAAGACAAGTCCCAAAGGTAACCTCTTAATGCTGAGCGGCAAGCGAGGCAGATGTTAGTACCATTTTTGTAAATATTTAGTATGATCGAACCCACGACCTCCATCATCCAAAACGGACGCTCTAACCACTATGCCACAGTAGCGGTCAAACAACAACAACAACGACAATAATAATAATAATAATAATAATAATAATAATAATAATAATAATAATAATAATAATAATAATATTAATAACAGAAATAACGAAGATCAATAGGGATGAAGTTGAAGACTAGAAATGTCAAGGACAGAGAATAACAAAGGCATTTAGAAGACAAAAAAGCCCACCCGAGAAAAAAAAATGAGAGAAGACAACTAATAACGAAAACAGAACGAACATTTGGTAAGACTACATTCAGAAAGAGGAAGAGCCAAAATTCATTCTTATGAATAAACAGAAATATTGCTACCCTAAATATTCCGCCTAAATTAATAAGAATATTAATGCCTGAATCCAAAACAAGGAAAATAACACATTCCCGTCCCTCACCCTGGAACACAAGAGAAACACTCATCTATAGCTCACACACAAGATATCACACATAACATGGCACGCAGAAATGAAAAATGTACTTTGCTTATGCACAATATAGCACCCACATGCAGAACATATCAGTACAAGCACCACCACCCGAAAAAAGCACACACAACACGATGGTCAAATGGGACTTTCATTTTGACCCAAGAAAGCTCACCGTCGGCGAAAATTGGGGCCCTAGAAAAAGAAACCAGATTGGAATGCTGATGACGTGAAGTAACGAAAACGCAAAAATCAAATTAAGATCATAAAAGTAATGCGATCATTTTGTTTCGAAAAACAACCAATACGCTCAGTAAATAAATAAATATAAAGCGCCGAAATGGAGAATTTGAAGCGAGTCAAGGTTCTGAATGAGAAACCTAAACAAAAACAAATAACAAAAAAAAACCCACTGAAATATACTCACTAGTTAACAGTCGATGAGAACATTTGTAACAATCATCAAGTGTATGTAGCTCGTGTTTATCTGAAGTGATTTAACGTAGGATTTGTTGGCAAATAGAGAAGAACAGCATAAATGAAATAAATAATTCTTCTTGTATTAATAGTTCATTTATGAAATTTAATGTTTTTGGAGGTTGGATTACATTAGAAAGTTTCTTAGAAATGGGCCACTCGAAGCTCTTTTATCAGTAAATGTTAAGATGTATAAAATAACTACTTTAGTAATCACATTTTACACCAGGAAATTCGAACTAAAACCACCATGTGGGCAGTTATTCGATGGCATCCTCACCTTCTGACACCCAAAATTTTGCGAGCCACATATCGTTTGCGTTTTACGTGTGAGACACGACTGATTTTACACAGACATTAATTAATCTTTATTTGCTTTAAAAAGAGGAAACCACTCAGAATGCGTCCCCTTCCTCCTACTCTCCACTTAGGGAGCAGAGGAACGGTCATCAATAGTAATCACCCGACACCCCCGGCTGGGTGTACTGGTTCTTACTCGCTTCGCGCTCAGAAGGGGACGCTATATCTCCTCCTCATGGTTTTCGCTCTCGTCAGTTTTACCCGACGACCTGGCGCATCATACTATAGAAATGATCCCTAAGAGTATGATCTTAATGGTCGTCTCGTCATTTCAAGCCTTTATTAAAAAATAGTTCTGATTTTTTTAGCTGTAACCAGCTAATAATAGAATTTCTTTTATTGGTTTGCTCATTTTGAATACTTTTTTACTTATTTTATTTTTAGATTTATTTTTAAAGTTTAGAATGTGGAAAATTTATATTTGCTTATATGATTTTAATGAAAATTAACAATGTCAAGTTTTAGGATTTAATTACTTGTGAATGTAGGGGTAATAACTCTAAATCTGATGCGCTAGACTGGTTATGGATCATGATTCTCTCTGAAAATAATATTATCTCAATCTGTATCACGTGACTAGCAACACTGACAGTTTATAAATGGCTGTGCTAATTGGAAAGACGGGCTAAAACCACTTTACTTCATTTAAAATCAGAGTGACAAATATCCATGGAGAGGGGTGTGTATGCACATAGAAGTTATAAAAGTATTATGTTTGCTCTCCATACCCGATTAGCACATTTACAGAGTGGAAAACTGAGCTATTATGCTTAGAATGTGCCCCTCATTTAGGGAGGGGGGGAACAATTTATATATGTCGAGTCTACGCATTGGAGTATGACACACATGCATTTTATAAAATATTATTTACAGAAATCACGCACATACAAACACCTGAATTTTGTCATGCATTCTTACAAAATTTAGGTAGTTTTTATTTTCTTCAACCTAATGATATTGAGTTTTTTTTTAATTCTCTCAGGTAAATTTTTTCTGTTTTTGTTTAGGGATCCCTAAAGACTTGACATATACTTGGAAATGGGTGAACTCACCCCCACTGACACACCACAAAAGGTTTCTCCCTGGTTCCCAACCAGGGAATCGCCACTATCTTTCTATCATCTTGGTCCAGACACTTGAGACAACCCTGCAACTGGTTAGAAAAACCATAACGAAAGTACAATATTTTTTCATGATAAAGAAGAAGAAATTTTCAACAAAATTAGATGTGATGAATTTAATTGTTACTTATCAATTGTCTTTTTGCATACATATTTGGTGTGCGGATGATTAACCATACAGGTTATCAGGCTAGTTTATGATGTATTAATTAAGAGATTGTATATCACATTGGTATTGGAAAATCCACAGAACTGCAGACATCACCCATCCATGTTGTTGTGCATTGGTCATTTGAGTAGTGAGGCTGTAAACCAATTAGTGATTACTTAGCTATAATAGTGTTTTTTTGGAAAAAATTTCATACCTTTCGTATTTAAATTAAGATTTAATACTTTGCCCAGGTCCATCCTAGAACATACATTTGTGGGATTTGTGCTGATTTCAACAAAATTGCATCCATAATTGAATGTATTGCATTAAATCCCTTCTATATTCAGACTCCCCGGGCTCTGTGTTCAAATTGCTGGAAGTGGGGTGGAATTTTCCCTCTACATTTTCAGTTTTAGAATAGAATCTGTTTCCTATTGTCAGTACCAAGTGCCAAAAGAAACATAAACTTCTGATATATTGGTTTTTCTTAATTTTATGATAGATAGAAACAATGTCAGTTAATTTTGATTTTCAATTTTTAAGTGTCAAATTGTATCATATATATATATATATATATATATATATATATATATATATATATATATATATATATATATATATATATATAATGCTTAACAAATTTTTGTAAAGAGTTATACAAAATGCCATGATACAAATTCAGAATTCCTCTTTTACTTCGGATTTTTATAGAAATTTGTCTTTAAATAAATTACACCAGTGCTTCCTCACATCAATTGCCTAAAAGAGAAGATGATATTTTCTTATGTTAATGAAGAAATTTGGGAGCAGTTTAATTTTCAAAATGTATATGATACATTGTATGGTCTATTCACAATATCCAGTTTGTGCTTTTGCATTGCAATAGGAACTTAATTTACAAAGCAATAGAGAATAGGTTATATTTCATAAGATAGGTAGTTAGTTTCCAGTTTCCTTATATATTGCTCTTAGATTAGGTAAAACACTGATACAATCTAATATGTCTCCATGGTCTCCTTTAATTACTGGTCATCTGGTATGAACACCATTTCCATTCTGCCAACCCCAATGAACTTTCTTCCATATAAGTCAGGCATTAAGTCAGGGGTGCACAATATACAGAATATGGCCTGCCAACACATTTTGTATGGCCCACAGTGTGTGTCCTTATCTAATGCATGTGTAGTTGTGCTTTTGTTAGAAACACTAAATTTTCAAAGTGTGGCCTGCTTAATTACAATTTGGTCAATTCTGGCCAATGTAAACAGTTTTATTGTGTGCCATAGTATTAAATTATTAACCTACATTGCACTGTCAAAGTGTTTCATAATTAAATAGTGGTTAAAATGGTAACTCTACTATCAAGAATTTTTGTTTCCCAAGAAAGGCATTGTTTAGGTACATAACATGCCATCTGATTTTACATGTACACATGGCATATCTTGCTTATATTCACCAGTATAGTGTCAGTCTGTTGATGTAACTATAAATCAGCTAATTTCTCTTTTGTTTTTTGAAGATTTTGAAGAAAGCCACAAAACTACTTAAAGATTTGTTATTGGGGTATATAGTAGAGGCAAATATGTGTAAATTCATAAAAAATTAAATCAGTATGGAATTAATTTTACCCCAGTTTACTTTATCAAATCTGACTGCATAATAATATTTGGAGATCAAGATCACATCACATTGGCTGTCAGACATTTTTGTTTCAAAAGTGGGATGTCATTACTTTAAGCAGGGAAAAAATGCAAATATAGATAAAGTCTTATGTAAATATGAAAATGTCTATATAAATTCATTTAACCAAAATGCATTGTGGTTGGAGAAAAATGAACAGACATTCACAATGTATATAGAAGATCTTTATTCAGTATCAATCAACTTGTACAATTTTAAATCAAACAAACTTAATACCACTACTGTATTTGGTCCATTTGATCAGAAATCAATAGTGCTGATTGATGCTTTTGACATGCATTATGGCAAGTGACTGATGTCTTACTGAAATAAGTGTCATTATACCTTAGTGCCATTAACATTCATTGAACCTCCATATATAACTGTCAAAAAAAATTATAAAAGGAGGAATTTCAACTGTGCTTTCATGAGTGGTATTTATCTCAGGAGATTGCTCACTTAAGTAAAGGCAAATACAGTGGGGATATTCTGTCAGATATGCTCTCTACCAACAAAGAGAATATCATCTATACTTAAACTATTTAATACAAAGTGTATTACCTCCAACTGAGGAAGGCATTTTGTCCTATTACCTCCAACTAAGAAAGGCATTTTGTCTCATTACCTCCAAATGAGGAAGGCATTTTGTCCCATTTCCTTAGCTTGATATAATTGCAATTAAAACCTATAAAAAAAGAAAAGCATCCAGATAGTGGCAGTTTGGGGTTAAAATTGTTTATGAAATTAAAATTAATTAAAATTAATAAAATTAAAATAAATTAAGATAAAATTAATTGTGACTTTGCTCTTATTAATAATTCCCTTTCTACCTTATGTGTCTCTGAAGGAGCCACATAGTTATCAAATAGGTCTATTGTCATGGATTGAATTACTTTATGCTATCAAATATAGGCATGTAAATAAAAAAAATTTCTTTATATTCAGGACGTCCAAAAAATCTTGAGGCTCTGACTGAAGAAGATGATGAAGGGGAAGAAGCTGAGGAGGAACAGAAAAAAGAAGTACTATTTGATTTTTAAATTTTATTTGATTGATAAATATATGCTCCCAATACCACCACATCTACACCCATACAACCACCACTTTTAAATGTTTTGAAAGTCCCCATGGTCATATAATAGAAGTAATGCTGAACATAATTTGAAAATTATATTGCTTTTGAAATGACTATTAAGATTAATACCTAATCTGTTTCATTAATTTAAGTTAATTAAATCCAACAAATTACTTACAGTTACTCCATTTTTGGTCTGAGTTATTTATTCACTTTCAATACCCTTTAAAAATATACATTTATTTGTTATGAGTTTTGATAATATTTCTCTAAGAAATGACAACTATAGCTCAGTTTATGTATTACTTTTTTTCAAAGTAATACCAACATACATGAAACTGGAAGTGTTTTAAATTTTGAAGACAAACTTCCAGTTCAGCATTGCTTGTTGCTTCAACATCCCACTCAAATGCTGTTTCTTTTTAATGATAAATTTAAAATTCCAGTTTAGGTTCTATGTATGTTTTCATGGAAATTTAGTGGTATAAGTTATTGCAAAATCTAAATTGCAAGGTATTTTTTTTACTATAATTAATTAAATTTTAATTGCATTTATCAGAATAATTTCTGATTACCAGTTAGCACTGATTACAAATGCCACAGGTCTGCATTTCAATAAACAAAATTGGTTTTAGTAATATTAATAATCAGTAAGGGGCCCTGAGTGGCCCAGTGTTCTAAAGCGATGTCCATTACGGATCACTGCCATCTCACCTCTGCGTGTGTTCGAGTCTAGGATTCGGCAAATGTAGATATGTGAGAAAGCTTGCCAGTAGCTTCTCGTGGGTCGGTGGTTCTTTCCGGTGATTTCCCAGTTTCTTCCTCCACCATTAATACTGGCCACCATGAATAGCCTATCGTGTGCTGAAAAATGGCGTTAAGCCTAATGACAACAATAATCAGTAATATATATGTCATTTTTTTATGTCCTCATTTTTCTTATTGATAAAAAACATCATCAGGGTAATTCAACATACAGAAAGTGTGCAAGAAAAATTGTATATAGACAGCCTCTACGAAAAGATGGGAGTAAAGCTTTTTGATATATTTGAATACAGTGTACATGATTTACAGATAGTTGCTACAGGTAACATAAAATTTTCCTATTATTTTTCGCAAGATTTTGCAATTTAGAGTTGTAATTATTTATGACTGAGTAAATGAAAATAGGAAAGCTACTCAGAGGGTAATAGCAGTCTTTAGGGATGCCAGTTTTTTACCATGGATTTGGGTACACCAGTTTCAGGGAATTCCAGGATTTAAGGATTTAAGGAATCTTAATATACCATTGCAAATTGAATTTTACCAAAGCATCATTTGTGATAAAAAGATTTTGATTATACAGCAGCAGACAGAGGATACTAGTGATGAGAGTAGTTCTGAGTCAGATGATGAGCCAGATGCTGGAGTTAAGAAAGGAGAACCCAATAAGTTTGACATCTTGTGCGATGGTGTGGTGAATTCTATTGCTCTTGTTCATACAGCCCTAGAAGAGGTAATATGTTTGATGAATTATTCACATTCTTTATTGTTTTAACATTGTGTCTTAAGAACTTTACATACTCGCTTATAAGCTGAGCTAAAGTATAGACTGAATTGACTCAGATTTGCCATTGCACAATGTGCCAGTAAATCTGGGTCAGTGCCATTTGTTAGATGTTATCTGTAGAACCACAATATAGTCCCTTATCTGCTTTTATATAAGGTGGTGGCAGATCAGAAGCTATATATTTGCACTTTCACCCAACTATAAGCAAGTATATTTTGTAATTAAGGTGATAATGTGATATAACACATAGTAATGCTGAAATAGCAAAATTTCATATAATCCAAAGTCTTTGCAATTATTTGATAAAATACAGTCTCATACCCATGCTAATTAGCAAAGCTTTTTCATTGGCCATATTGGCTGTACATGTCCAACAGACAAGCTGAAATGACCAATTACTATTTGGCATGTTGATGCATTTATTCTAATATTTGTTTTTTTCCTATTGTTCAGTGATTATTCAGATACTCTCCAGTAAAAGAAGAAAGCTTGGCTTGTAATCTCTAACTTATAATTTTTTTTTTATCTGATTGAATAGGTATGATTGTTGCAGGTGTTTTACTGTTTTGGAGTTACACCTGGCCCTCACACCATGTGATTAGACAAGGCTTTTTACTGTTTCAGTGTTACACATGGCCCTTACCACATGTGATTGCCCTAGGTTCTTGACTGTTTCAGTGTTGCGCCTGGCCCTCAAACCATGTGATTGCCCTAGGCTCTTTGCTGTTTCAGTGTTACACCTGATCCTCACACCATGTGATTGCCCAGGGCTCTTCACTGTGATTGCCTTAGACTCATTACTGTTCCAATGTTGAATCAGGCCCTCATACCACATGATTTCTCCAGGTTCTTTACTGTTCTGTTGTTATATCTGACCCTCATACCATGTGATTTCTCCTTGGCAATCTAAGCCTTACATCATTCCCTCACACCAGGTAATATTTCTTCTTGAGATAATGTGTAAGCTCATTAGGACAAAACACCTTGTGATAGCTCAATGTTACATCAGACACTCATACCATGTAATGTCTTTTTGAGGAAATGTGTTAGCTAATCAGGCACCCACACCATGTGATTGCTCTGTGCTCTTTAATGTTTCAACCTTATATCTGGCCATCACACTATGAAATGCCCCAGGTCTTCTACCATGCAATATATCTTATGTGTGGTAATGCTTTAGCTCATGAAAGTTTTTTAAAGCAACATATTTGTAGCCTAGACCATAATGACAAAAAAATAAAAGAATACAACTATCAAACTAAGTTTTATTAAAATCTGGTTGTGTTATTTTGAACTAGCTATTTAAATGTGATGTATTTTGAAGATCTTAATTAAGTTTTATTTTCAAGGTCCTCGTCTACTTTTGATAAAATAATGTTTTTCCTAATTGGTAGATGAAAACTTGGTATACTGTAGTTTTCTAAAGGTTTTTTAAAACATACATATTTTTATGAAAGAAAAAATAATCATGTTTAGATGTGACTAAACCTGAATCAGCAGGAACTATTGAATGGAAAATGATAAATTTTCTAGAACGTATAATACTGGCATATGGCAGTATTTTTGGATTTATTGCAATTAATAACATGTTCTTTCAATGTAATGTTTAATGAATTTTTTCAGTGTCCAGTGACAATGCTTATTTACACAAAAATATTATTGGGTTATTAAATATAAAATTTAATGAAGTCCATAAAATAATACAGATCACTTCTTTTTTCAAGCATCTATTGGTTTATAATAATAATAATAATAATAATAATAATAATAATAATAATAATAATAATAATAATAATAATAATAATAATAATAATAATAATAATAATACAGTGTTATGCAGCTATAGTATGGTGGTTGGGGTCCATAAAATCTGACAATATTATAGACCAAACTGTGTTATAACCATGCAAGTCATTTAGCTGAAGAAATTTGATGCATTTACCCAAAAATATGGTGTGTATAGGAGGGGGGGTAATAAAACTTGGTGCAAAACTACATGCTTTAGATTAAAATGAAGGCAAATCTAGTCAGGATACATTTTTATATTGATAAGTTACATTTGTATATTACAGTCCATAATACCTTAAGTACATGTATGCAAAAAATTTGTGAATCTGAGTAAAGATCACATGTTATAAAATTCATGTATCAGTCACATCCCGTTAGAAAACACAAATAACACTTATGTAAAAAATCATAGTCCTCATCTTGTCTATATCCCATTGTCAACAAATAAGAGAAACTAAACAATTTACTGTACTATTGTTGCCAGTGGCTTCTGTTGATAGTTGTTTATATGTTACTTGGACAGGTACTTAAACTGGCCTAGATTTTGGTCAGCTGGAGACACCTATTATCTTGCTGAGGTTACCCAAGGATTAGGACATTCATAGCAAAATAAAAATATGTGAAGAAATGAATAAGTAACTTGATAACGTGATATCTAATGTTTCAATAGATTGGAAATTTAATTTGTGTAAATGCAACCATTGGTAGCAATCATAAGCATAAACATTGTAAATTTCGAAAAGGAAACTTTCCCAGCACAATAAATATCTTTCCTTTACTTTGCAAAATGCAACAATCCGTCAGATTCCATTGCATTTATGTAAGTTTGATGCTGACTTTCATTGATGAAAGGTGCTTTATTTTTGTTGAATAGTGTAGTCAGCTTACTTTGATGAAGGATGCATGTGTTACTGAAGTCACAGTTAACAACTTTGGAGGTTCAAACAAATGCCGATTTGTTATTCGGCATGGCAACATCAAATAATTGTAGAACATTGATTGAGACTGAATTCAGTTTTCATTTGCTTAGTATATATACAGAACGATCAATTAAAAAATCATCAGTTTCCTTTGAAGTTTCTACAAAACTATATTTTCTGAGCACATTAAAAAAATATAGCCACTCTGTGGTCATTTGTAGTCATTGCTGTTCTCACCTTCAAGGTTGGTAAATTGTAGCTAGTCAGGTAGCATGACTTTTTGGGTGTTATTACAGCATACAGTACTTAGGCCAGTAATCATAAGTGAATTATGATATGACAATGCACTGTTAAAATGGTTTTTCAGTATGTGTAAAAGATTTGTTTATGTAACAGTAGATAGATTCCAGTGTATTTTATATCAGAGTTTGGTACATTTGAATTTCTCCACTCCAAACCCAAGATTTATATACTCATGTTAAAAACAGCCAACAATGTTGTTGCAAAAAAAAACAACAACAAATTGCCAGGTGGTATATTTTTTTGCCAATAAGGAAAACAAATATGTGATATTGATGAAGCCCAGTTTGATCACTGAGTAAACATTTTAAACCTTATTTCTCATACTTTTAAGAAGAAAGTAATATTTTTTCATGTACGAGAAATGTGTATGACATTTTAGGAACCATGCCAAGACTGTTTTTCCAAAATTTGTGTTATAACAGACTGTGTTATAGCATTTTCACACTGTAATGCATAATATTAAAATTGAATGATAAAGTTTAAATCTAAGGAACATGCATGTAAGGCCCTCAGTTGATGTGACATTTGCATGCAAATATTGAAACAATGAACACGATAATTGAAAATATGCATCCAATGCAAGCAAATGTGTTTGCTTTAGTATATTACTGAACAGTAACACAACAAGGGTTCATAGTACTGAGGCATTGTGGAGTAAAGTGCCTTGCCTAGGGACACCATAGTAGCTGACCAGGGCAAATCTGATGGTAGGAATTTTTAACCTGCACTTTATGGTAGCATATCTAGCATGCTTAATTCCAAGTCACCATGATACTTGCATGAGCATCAATCAAAACAAAATCTTCTAAATGAAATTTATCAAAATTACCATGAGGCAACATTACACTGGACATCAGAGTAGCAGTTGCTGATAAAATAATAATAATCATTGAAAAAATGAAATTTTTGTGCCCATTCCTTATATGTTACAAAGAATATAATGTCCATACCAATTAATAGATCATCAAGTTCTAGGACTTTGCCGCCATCTTTCAGTCAATCATTGCATATTTAAGAAACAAAATAATGAATTGAAATTAGGTTTTCTATTTCAATGGATCAGTACAAGTATTTAATGTTGATACCTGTAATAATTTAGCAGTACACTTGTACGAATTCATTATTAAAAGAAAATCAGAAGAAAAAAAAAAGGCTTTTATCAGATTGGTTACACTAATTTGACCTGGTAATACTACAACGAAGCATCTCAATTAACTATCCTTTGTTATAATGTTGCACTGTCGTGTTACACAGGCCATTACTACTGGTAAGATGTACTTTGATAAAATGCATTTGTTTTTGATGACAAATGACTTTTCTCTCTGTGTGTTAGAGAGGTTAAATAAGTTTATGTAAGAATACATTTTAGAGGCTGTCTAACCAATCTTTTGTAACTCCAGTACATTTTAAATTCATTATTACATTTCAGTTACTGGAGATGAAAGATGAACTCCTCAGGCACAGTCTTCCCCCTACAATGTTGATAAAGCTTGCCACAATCTCAGGAAAACTGTTCAGAAGGTGAAGCAATCCAATCATCATGTACTGTATATGCTTACAGATCCATCTACAGACTGAATAGACCCAGACCTGCTGTTACATAATGTGCTGACATATCTGGGTCTATGCAGTTTGTTAGGAATAAACAGTAGAACTAACAACATAGATCCTGATCTTCTGATGCAGCAGATCAGGTTCTATCAGTTATGTTGTTTACAATTCGACCTGACTCATAATCAAGTATACAATTACTTTGTTCTATGTAAAATTTCACACACTCATAATCAAGTATACAAGTAATTACTTTGTTGTATGTAATATTTCATACACTCATAATCAAGTATACAATTACTTTGTTGTACATACAAGCATAATCAAGTTTACAATTAATTTGTTGTATGTAATATTTCATACAAGCATAATCAAGTATACAAGTAATTACTTTGTTGTATGTAATATTTCATACACTCTAGTTTGCTTGTTCATCACAAATCCGTACAATGTTATAATTAATTTTTGTACTTTAATTGTTTTGTACAGAAATGTGTTTTGTAGCAAAACTATGGAAATTTTGGTAATTAAGTTTGTGTTGAAATTTTAATTTTTTTTAATTATCTGTTACTGTTGGTACATTATTGGTAATAAAATCTGTTAAAAAATTACAGATTAAACAGTAGATTTTTTTGTATTCAGTATTCATTTCATTTGATTGTGATCATTTGCTTTCAAAGGAAAAATAGAAATTTTTAAGTGATATAAGTGTCATATAGAAAGAACACTCACATAAATTCTGTATTGATGGAATGAACACTCACATAAATTATGCATTGATGGAATGAACACTCACATAAATTCTGTATTGATGGAATGAACACTCACATAAATTATGCATTGATGGAATGAACACTCACATAAATCCAGTATTAATAGTATATTGATGTGTCATATGGAATGAAACCTCACATAAATGAGTGTACACATGGAAGGTATTATGATATTCATGGAATCAGATTTTAAAAAGCATGGGAATAATAAACATGTAAAGATTATTTTGACTAATTCAGTGGAAAAACACATTCTTTAATGTAGAAAAAAGTCACTCATCACATTTTTGAATATTCCTTCATTGTTTACATATAAATGACCAGAAATTAATTTTGCAGTGTAAGTGACCTGAATAATCCTGTGAATGAGATGGTGCGACTTGTTAGAGTATACTCAACACCATGGGAGGAAAAAAGCGCTGCACTGAAAAAGTTACATGAAGAGTACGAGACCAAACAGAGACAACTTAACATTGCAATTAAGAGGCTGCAGTTGGTCGATGCTCATGTAAGCCGTATAAATCTGATCATGTTATGTAAATCTCACTCCACTTGCAACCCAAAGGCACATTCATTTGTGATACCTGGCACAATGTTGGATGCAAGACACTGATGATGATGCTGTTGATATAATTTGGTTTGGTGTTTTATGGCACATATGTCAGTTATTTAGCATTGAGGCATTTGGAATTAAGTGCCGTTGCCTAAGAACACACCAGAGTAGTCTGCCTCAGATGATCTGATGGTAGGATTTAAACCTGCACCCTTTTGGATGTGAATTTAGGATGCTCACTAGTGAGTCACTCGAGCTACTGCCTACATTAGTAACCTTTAATGACATGTAAAAGGGTGCTTCAGATATGTTTTATATCTTTGAGCTATCAGGGGTGGGGTCGGGTGGGGTGGGGAAATAGACACTTAAATGTGTTGTTCTTATTATAAAATTTGCACATAATTTACACATAATTTGCACATAATTTACACAAATAAGTCATCTGTAATTAGGTAATTACATCATGGTATAATTTTGTTTTTATTGTTTTTTTTAAATTTTTGTTTTGAAATAGATATTTTTGAAATATAATTTCAGATTCTTAAATGTCTAGATTAAAACCAATTTTTACATTTTTGTTGATTTTGTTAATTTTGCCTTTTATCTAGAAGCATTCATTTTAAATCTAATTTGTATCTGCATTCACTTAAGTAGAGGGTACTTACAAATTGTTTGCATGTTTTCCTGTCCCAACCTTGTTTTAACAGTATATATTGCATGACTGGACCATATGGCCACTATAATGAATTAGTCTTTACAAAGATAGTGGGCTTATTATCAGGCAAAGATTTCCTTTGAAAATATTTGCCAGTATGTGTAACAATTGGAAATTTGTTATTTATTTATAATTACTTTAGTAATCAGCTGAATAAAGTAAAAATGTTTCTTTTACACTAGGTATATTATTTCTATCCTGCATTCTTTTGGGAATGACTATAAATCCTTTGGCTTTTCTCACTGACAAACATATTAAATTCCTAAACCATCTATGATTCCAGATGTAACATGCCTTGAAATGCATGCATGTAAAATACTGTTTCATTTGTTACAATTGTCATTTTTTGCAGTCAAAAAGAATTGCTAAAGAGAAGAGAGTCATGAACTGGGAGAAATTGTTTGCCAAAATGATGAGTAACAAAGGCCATGGCCGGAGATGGAAGTTTCTTATTGAGACCATCAAGCAGAAAGCAAAACTAGGGTATGTTTTACATTCTCCATTGGTACTTAAATATTTCTTTGTATAAGGCAGGCTTTGATAATAACTTTTTCTTTTCTGCAAATAATTATGCATTTTCCTGTAGGCATTTAAACTAAATCACTCAAAGAATGAAATGTGCTTTCTTTGACAGGGATTTCCAACTTGTACATATAAATGAAATGTAAATTTAAGACGAAAATATGGAGGTGGGAGGGAGGTAAGGATTGAATATCCAGGTTTTTATAGAATGAATAAAAACAATTTTGATTTTGTACATTCTAGATGCACCACATTTTGGCAATTAGATTCAAGAGAATAATTTTTTAAAATAATTAAGGACTAAAATCTTATTGAACAGAGTGTGTGTTCAGTGTGAATATTCCATTAATGCTGAATGTCATTAACAGGTGCTTGAAAATGCAATGCTGGAATTACTTTACATTTCCATTGATTAGAATTTGATCCTCAATTAGTTTTGTGGTTTTCTCCAACATCTCCAGCTCAAAAGAAAATGCCGTGTTGACATCTGAGCTTGCCAGGGCAGTTTTACCTTTCTTTGCTATGCAGTGGAAGGTTGAACCAATACATGGGCAAAAAAATTAATGCTAAAATGAAAATGAAGCACTCTTTCCACCAACTCAGAACAATTTGCTTATATGTTTGCATTTTCTTTAAACAGATAGAGTCTGGGAAGGCCAAAATGCATTAAGTGTTCTCTGTACGAGTTGTTATGAGTTATGGATAGTCTGCTTTAAATAAAATTTAAATTTAAATTGACAGTTTGGAGCATGTTCAGGAATACACACGGGCATTAGATGAGAGCACAGACGATGAAGAGGAAGATGAGATGCCCACAATCCAACTGAAGTCCCAGTCTGGTGCTAGTCCTGATGATTCCAGTGAAAAACAGTCCTTATCAGTAAGCTTGCATTACAAAGAGTCTAATGTCAAGAATGGCCTCCAGAAATTTACAAAGTTTATAAAAGTCAACTTGCCCAGGGCAAGTTCACTGGAAAATGGAACTTGTCCGTGGAAAATTTAAGCTTGCCCATGCATAATATCCCACCATGAGTAAGAAAGTAAGATAAAAAAAAATATAGGGCATTTTAAAGAAATCACATTATATTTATTTTAACTTTTGTTGTCACTTTATTTTTGTTGTCACCTCAAAACCAGATACTGATAATTAAAATAACAAATATATATGTAAATAATGCATGTTGATATATAGTACATAGATAAAAAGGGTCAGAAGTTCAAATACAGACATGTAAATGTATATAGACAGATAAATGGATCAGTTAAAATGGTTTGTTTAAATAAGAAAGACAGAGACAGAGAGAGATAGAGAGAATGTGAGATGTTTAGATAAATGACTGTTAACTGAAAACTTGAACCAGTAAAAGCACTCTTTCCGAGGAAGAGTCATTAATCCACGATGACTGGAACATGTCTTGTATCACCATTCTGTTTATATTGTTTTAAAGCAGATTCATTAGAGCTAAAAATTTCATCAAGTTTCCTTTTTTTCTTCCTGGATAAGAAAGCAAACTCATCTAATGAAGTATATATTCATACCCAAAGGATTTGTGAACACTTATTTTATCCATTTTTATTTAACAATTATCATCAAGTCACCTTGAAATCAGCAATGTGCTTCAAAATATTTGACAAGTCATCATCTGAGATTATGAACATTTATTTTTTTTATCCATTTAATTGTTTGCCATGCTGTAAGTATACATCCTTTCCAGTACTTATCACATAAACAATAAGAATAAACACTGCTTGTTTGTGTTCCCTATATTTTAAGTAATTTGTATTTCTCGCCATTATCTTTTAATTTTTTTACATTTTACAGAATTTTTAATAATGTTTACTTTTTATCTTTCAGTTTACAGAATTTCATGTTACTTTTATTTGAAAGGGTTTATCTTTCTAAAGCTTTTGTTATTTGTTTATATTTAATTTTGAAATCTTTACTGTAAGTCCTCACCATACAGCCTTTCTTGCTGATGTGCCATTAATACATAATTAAGCCCTAATACATAATTAAATATATAATTTTGCCCAACTGTTAAGCTTCACTGCAGACAAGGAATGTAAGTGATCATTATTGCTACAGTTTATCAATATTCTTCCAATCATTGTTGAGTTTATATAATTCTTACTTTATCAATGTTTTCTCAACATTGCAAAATTATTCATTCTCATGTGTAAAAACAATTTATATTCATGAATACTACTTCATTCAGTCAAAAGAGGGAAGAAAGCAAGTGAGTTTTTCTGTATATTTATATTTATATATATATTAACGTACAAGTAGATTATTTTATTATGCATATTAACATTCCTGTAGTTTACTGTATTCATTACCTCTCATTTACTACATAATATGAATCAGAAAATTGAAAATAGGAATATTGATTATCATAATATATTTTAAATTGAATACAGTGTTATATCTTTTCCGGTTTTGATTGAAAAGGTACCAAATAAAATTTGCATCTACATCTTCAGGTTTACGCCATTTTTACATATTATATAAATTGTTTTAAGATGTAGCATTATATCCACCAGAATTCTCCATTATTTTGCAGGAATTTTCCAAGTAATATTGTTAAGACATAGAGCAATCAATGGACAGAGTAATGTTACATGAGCCCTAATTTGGATTTATTTTTTACAGTCAGACATGTGATAACTCTCAATAATAAATCTACAATCCTTTGTAAATTAATTCTGAAAATTTCATGAGAAATCTGGAAGTTGTATTGTTGCATCAGTCTTTCTGTTTTGTTTCTATCAATTGTGCATTTGTTTGTTTTATTTGACTTTGCAGGCATTGCTTATTAGTAATACATTAAGTCTTCTCCATAGTTCAGATTTAAAATTGATTGACATTCATGTAATTCAGCGATTGAAATGACATGGATGTGTTAAGAAATATGTGTTAAGAAATTTATGACATGGATGTTTTATAAAATTTATGACATGGACATGTTATGAAATTTATGACATGGATGTATTCCATCTGATACATTATAAACTTTGTGAATAATTGTAATCTGGTCTTAAACTATTTCAAAAATTATTAGTGTGCATCATAGATTCACAATAATTGCAGTTTGGGTTACGCTAATCACACTTTAAGTTGTTTTGCCTAGACGCTTTGGTTATTTTATTTTTTTTTACAATCAGTGTAAAATGTCTTGCTTAAGGATACAAAATGACAGTTGACCCAGTCTGGGATGGGACTGAAACCAGGTGCCATCTTTTGTAATGGTTGCTTTGCATCATTAAATTTTTCCAAAGTACACTGTCTTTGTTAGGAGAGAAATTTTGTATGTTATGTTATAGGTATTATAGCTTGTGTTCTAACTTTTTTCCATATTATAATAATTTAAAATTGTCTTTGAAATGAGGATTCAAATAAAATTAAAATTTCAAGGTAATTTTTTGACAAGAAAATTTACCAATATTATGCATCAACTATATTACAGTCTTATATCATTAATATAGAGCTGAAATGAGGTGATTAATATAAGGTGTTATCTTGTCTGTACTACTGGTATACAGTCTTATATCATTAATATAGAGCTGAAATGAGGTGATTAATATAAGGTGTTATCTTGTCTGTACTACTGGTATACAGTCTTATATCATTAATATAGAGCTGAAATGAGGTGATTAATATAAGGTGTTATCTTGTCTGTACTACTGGATTAATATAGAGCTGAAATGAGGTGATTAATATAAGGTGTTATCTTGTCTGTACTACTGGATTAATATAGAGCTGAAATGAGGTGATTAATATAAGGTGTTATCTTGTCTGTACTACTGGATTAATATAGAGCTGAAATGAGGTGATTAATATAAGGTGTTATCTTGTCTGTACTACTGGATTAATATAGAGCTGAAATGAGGTGATTAATATAAGGTGTTATCTTGTCTGTACTACTGGATTAATATAGAGCTGAAATGAGGTGATTAATATAAGGTGTTATCTTGTCTGTACTACTGGTATACAGTCTTATATCATTAATATAGAGCTGAAATGAGGTGATTAATATAAGGTGTTATCTTGTCTGTACTACTGGATTAATATAGAGCTGAAATGAGGTGATTAATATAAGGTGTTATCTTGTCTGTACTACTGGATTACAGTCTTATATCATTAATACAGAGCTGAAATGAGGTGATTGATATCAGGTGTTTTCTTGTCTGTACTACTGGATTACAGTCTTATATCAATTATATAGAACTGAAATGAGGTGATTGAAATCAGGTTTTGTCTTGTCTGTACTACTGGATTACAGTCTTATATCATTAATATAGAGCTGAAATGAGGTGATGGACATCAGGTGTTCTCTTGTCTGTACTACTAGCAAGTCATAGTGTACATTACAATATAGGATGCCTGTCATAATTGGATTATCTACAGCTAATGCACATTCAGGAATTAAAAGCAGCTTACCAGGATTATCTCCTGATTGCTGGATTTAATTGTTATAAAAGCTTTGAGTTTATCTTCATATTTTAGATATGATTTCTACATGGGCATTTGGATGGGACTTTTTGTTTTCAAAAATGTGTATTTTTGTGGGTTGAAAAAATGTATGGAAGAAATTATCATTTTGGGAATTTTCATTAAAACTCTGGAATATTTTTTGAGAATTATCACATGTATGCACAGTGTTATAACATATGGCAGTTGATAAGGTTTTTATAAAATATCTCAATTTTCTGATTCAGTTATTGCATCTATATATTGTAGATATTAGTCTTAGGTTGCATTTGATTTCATGTCTCAGTATTAGTTAATTGGGAAAAGTATAATGGGGTATGTAACAAACTGCTTTTCAGTAATTAGATGGAGAGGCAATAACATATTACTGGGGGGAGGGTTGCATTATCAAGTGTTTAGATTTTTACTTCTGACAGGTATTGTGCACTATAAAAGTTTTAAATTTAAATATTGGCATAAATATATATTATGCGGCCCTTTTGTGAACCTGTATGAGAATTTGACTATTTATTCACCTCCACTGTTTGAAATATATTTGGTTTAATTAAGAGTGTCAAAAAATTAAATGAGACAAAAATTAAATCAGCAAAATCTATCATAATAAAAATAATGGATGGATGTTCTGAACATGGGTGAATTTCAGCATTGCTAATTTCTTGCAGTTTTATGATTTTGCTGTTTTGCAGTTTAATTGACACAAATTTTTCAGTTCCAAAATTTCTTCATTTGTATATTTTGCAATTTAGCTTCAAAAGTTGTAAACATAAAACTGTTTGAAAATTTCCCCCACATACTGCATCATAATTATTTTCAAAACCAACAGAAATAAAACAAAAATGGATGACAGATTAATTTTGTTGCAGAGTTGTGTTTGGTATCGGGATATTATCTAGGTATATGTGCTTTTCAGAATAGTTTGGGGAGATGGTTTGATGTACTGATATGCAGGTGACTGGGTAATTGATAGCATGATGTGTTACCAAACATATGATTTTGAACATACATACAGCAAATACATTTCTGTTGTTTCTATTATATTTCTGATGAATTATTTGTATGCTCTTAACATATGTATGTAGGGAGGTTATAACAGTACCAATGTCTATCTATCCATCATGTAATGTCACATCCCATCACATCTATCTGCCCATATAATGTCATGTCCCATTACATTCATCTGTCCATCATGTAATGTCACATCCATCTGTCCATCATATTATGTCATGTCCCATCACATTTATCTGTTCACCATGTAAGGTCACATCCCATCACATCTATCTGCCCATATAATATCATGTCCCATCATATTCATCTGTCCATCATATTATGTCACATCCCATCACATCTATCTGCCCATATAATATCATGTCCCATCATATTCATCTGTCCATCATATTATGTCACATCCCATCACATCTATCTGCCCATATAATATCATGTCCCATCATATTCATCTGTCCATCATATTATGTCACATCCCATCACATCCATCTGTCCATCATATTATGTCATGTCTGACCACATTCATCATCCATCCATCATGTCATGTCATGTCCTGTAACATCCATCTGCCCATGTAATGTCATGTCCCATCATATTCATCTGTCCATCATGTAATGGCATGTCTCATCATATCCATCTATCCCTTATGCAATGTCATGTCCCATCACATTCATCATCCACCTATCATGTCATGTCATATCCTGTAACATCCATCTACCCATGTAATGTCATGTCCCATCACATTCATCTGTCCATCATGTAATGTCATGTCCCATCACATCCACCTGTCCAATATGTTATGTGATGTCACATCACATCCATCTGTCCATCATTTAATGCCATGTATGATCACATTCATCTGCCAATCATGTGATGTCAGGTCCCATCACATCCTGTCTATGACAAATTCTGTTTCCACTCAGTAACTTATTAAGAATTTAGTGGATTGAAGGCTGGCATGAGGCAATATGGTGCCCTGTGTGGATTCAAGGCTGGTATTAGATTAGGCAATATGGTGCCCTGTGTGGATTCAAGGCTGGCATGAGGCAATATGATGCCTTGAGTGGATTCAAGGCTGGCATGAGGCAATATGGTGCCCTGTGTGGATTCAAGGCTGGCATAAGGCAATATGGTGCCCTGTGTGGATTCAAGGCTGGCATTAGGCAATATGGTTCCCTGTGGATTCAAGGCTGGCATTAGGCAATATGGTGCCCTGTGTGGATTCAAGGCTGGCAATAGGCAATATGGTGCCCTGTGTGGATTCAAGGCTGGCATGAGGCAATATGGTGCCCTGTGTGAAAGATATTAGGTCCCCCTATCTGTATTAAAACTTCATAAACATGTAAAGAATAGCAAAATTTCTTTATTATATCAGAAATACTCTCAAAATTTTGGTTCATTTTAGCTGATTTATTTTTGTACTCAATGTCTTCTCCAGTTTGGTGCCCTTCTGAAAATATTGCCCTGTGCAAGTGCACTGTTTGCACACATTTTGCACTAGCCATGAGTGGATTGAAACCAGATTTTTTTTACATGGCTTTAAATTAAAAAGATCTTTGTTAGGTTTGATTTTATACTTTTTCCAACACAATGTCATGGATTTATGGCCCATGTTTGATTTAAAGCCTCAACATTATTATAATAGCATGGGCTTTCATTATGTACAGACACATTTTAGTTTTATTTTATCCAACTGTATTTAAAAGGCCATCTTCAGAAATATTTGTGCATTCTTAAATGATGAGATAACAGCAAATGCAACATATTGCCACTAGATAGCAAAATGCAATAGTTTGAGAAAGATCTTTCTGAGGTTTACAAATGCAAATGCTTCTGGTGACTGGTCTTACATATATATTTAGTAAGATGCTGGTAGTGCCTTAATATAGAATTACACTAGTAGCATAGATTATACCAGTCTTTTTTTGGTAATCGCTTTTTCTTTATACTGATGTCTTTGTTTACCTACTGTTTTTATTTTTATTGTTGAATTTATATAGATTTAAAACTATACTTTGATCTTTTTCAGAGTCATTTCATTTTAAAGATTTAATATGTTTATTTTAATTTCTTTAAATAATCAATAGTGATGAAACATGCTAAACATTATCCAATGAGCATGTTTTGTACATTGTCATTCCAACATTGATTACTTTATATAGAACTCAATAATTCTTTCAGTACATTTATTTTACTGTTACTTTATGTTAAAAAGGTACCATGTTATGTTTTTACACATCTTTAGGTTTTTTGTTATTTTATACAGGAGAACCCCATTTTAACACATATTGTTATAACATGAATTTGGATTTAATATGATTGTATCATGACTTCCAATGTTTCATCATAGATGTACATTATTCCTTGAAGCAACTTAAAACAAAGACCGATGTAACAAATAGATATAAATTATGAAATTTACTTCCAGAAACCTATAGCTTGCAGATAATATTTACTATATTTACACAGCAATTAATAATTCTCCTCAAGCATGGGGCTATACAACTCTTGGTTGTCATAGAAATTGCATAATTGTCATATCATTTGCCTGATTGTCAAATGAATTGGTAGGTAACAAATTTATTACTATATATTTCAATTGCATTTGTTTTATTTCCTCACCTCCACATATCATGCACACATTTAAAATATCATTATTCTCTGTATTACATATTTGGGGACAGTACATTTGGGGACTTTTAGATTGCCCTCCCTTTAATACATTAGGGTTCATAAAGCAGTTGCCAGTTATAGACACAAAATGTTGTATATAGAGGGTTCCCCTTTATGTAGATTGTGTTAAATGTGTTTTTTCATCTTTGATTACAATAACTTGTAATAAGAAAGGTCTTAACTACAGACATATTGCATAAATCTTCATAGGAGATGTTCATGGTTAATAACTGACCACATACCCCAAATTAATTGAGAAATTTTTCATTTGAAAAGCTTTTGTTTAAGATAAACCCACCCTTAATGTATTTGGTGACCTTAGGGTTGTAATGTATTAGCATGGTGTTATTAAACTGGAGATATTTCACCACTCTTGTTTGGAATTCTGAGAATCAATTTGAAAATGTCTGGGATTGAGAAACAAAACTTACTGTTACTCAGAGCAGCCTTAACAGTGCCTAAAATTATTTTGTATTACAGAATATAAAATTATTTTGCATTATAGAATTAAAAATTATTTTGTATTATAGAATTAAAAATTATTTTGTATTATAGAATTTTGAAAACTTGATAGTTCAGTTTACTTTTTATTTGATATTTATTGCTTTTTTCTTTTTTGAAGAACAGCACAACTTAAAACCAGTTAATCAATTGAAAATTGACAAACATCATAATGTTCTTCAATAATATTACAGTTTGACATTAATATTGTTAATAACTTGGCAGTATAGATGCAATCTTTCTTATTTTGTGACAATTCAATTTAAAGCTCATGCTTGACAAAAAATATTGTTTAGAAAATGATTTGACCATATATACTCACTGATAAGTAAGGTTCAACAGCAAACAATGTAGATACACATTCTGCTGTCAAAATGTGCCTGCAATTCAGGTTCTATGTTGTTTGTTTTAACGATTACTCAGAACAAACTGCATAGACCCAGATCTGCTGAGTCACGTGAAACAGCATCTTAGAACACAAAATTGCATGGTTATAAGATTTTAAAAATTATGACTTACTTCAAGTTTATTAATTTATAACTTGTGTAAAATCATCTGTTGTAGATTCTCAGGATGAAAAATAAATATGTTCTATTGATATATTTGTAAGAGGAAAGGAGAATACACAGCTATCACTGAGGATAGAACTCATGGTCTACATCACTGAAGTCAAACACACACACCAGTAAATTTCTTCTCTTGCCAAGGATCATAAACATTTTGTTGAATTAAATGGAACAATGACCCTTGACTCATGAAGATGGTCATTGAACTGAAATATCTTGATCTTTGAGTCAAGTGGTAAGTGCATGAACTTGACTCTTACTTATACATCTGGATCTTTGAGTCAAGTAGTGAGTGTGTGGTTGACTCTTATACATCTGAATAACTGAGTCAAGTATTGTGTGCATGCTTGACTCTTATATGTCTGAATTTTTGAGTCAAGTAGTGAGTGTTCATGGTTGACTCTTACAAATCTGGATAATTGAGTCAAGTGGTGAGTGTGTGCTTGACTCTTATACATCTGGATCTTTGAGTCCAGTGGTAAGTGTGTGTGCTAGACTCTTATACATTTCGATCTTTGAATCAAGTAGTGAGCCTGTGTTCTTGACTCTTATACATCTGGATCTTTGAGCCACATGGTGGGTGGGTGTGCTTGACTCATACAAGCGGTCTTTGTAGCATTCTTCTTTCTTGTTGAACAAAATGTCTAATGCATATAGGATGAAGAGGTAGAGGGGAAAGTGGGAGATGGTGAGAAGGAAGAGGAGGATGAAAAATCAGGCAGCCCAGCTGAGGAGGAAGAAGAGGAAGAGACAAAGAACCTGTCCCTTCATCTTAATGAGGAAGAAAGTGAACAGGAAGAAACAGATGATGTTCAGAGCCAGTCATTAAAGGTAAATATATTGAGACAAAGATATACCATAATAAACATGCTCATAAGTTGATTTCAACTGCAAATGACATAGACTCTGATCTGCTGTTGCTTAATGTGTGGGCAGGTCAGGATCCATGATGTTTGTTCTACTATTTACTTCTAATAAAGCTGTATGGACCCAGATTTGCCAAAACATTTTTTGATGACAGATCTAGGTCTATGCAGTTTTATTGATTTGTCATGGTTGCTGCAAAAAGTGAATTTCAGGATCCAATAAAAAAATTCTTATGAAATCAAGTTTTGTGAAAAAAAGGACCAATGAAAATGCATAAAACTGCCAACATTTAGACATTTGTTGGGGTTCTGTGAAATTTGTTTTGGGGAATTTTGTAGTTGCAAGTTGCATATTACTTAGGTAAATGACATATCATAATGAACATAGAAATGTTCTCATTAATATGATATCTGATTCTTGTAGCCTCTTAATTTTGCAGCAATTTTAAATGTAAGAGAAACCAGATACATGTAATATCCAATATCTTTGTATATATGATGCCATCCACCATTTTGGCAAATAGGTATTTTACTATGACCCTGTCTGCTCATCTGTCCATTAACTTTACATTTTTGGCATAATAGGTTGAGTTCTTCTGCATATACCTTCAACAAACTTTGGTGGATGCATGCTCTTGGGTAAGGAAGAACCCTATTAAATTTTACTTCAAAAGAACAAAGATCAAAGGCACTATGAAAGAAAAATGAACAATAGTTTCTGCACAACAATTCACATTGTCAGCCATCTACAGTTATCAAACTTTGCAGATTGCTTGCATTATTGATAAGAAAGATTTTTAATGATTTTGGGGTTGAAAGGTCAAAAGCCTGCAATTGACAGAAGAAAAATAATTTAACACAATAACTTTAGTTTTCCACCATTTTGCTATTACCAACCTTGGGTGAGGAAGAAGTCTGTCAAGTTTGTGGTCAAAAGATCAAAGGTCATGGTCACTGAAAAGCTAAAAATGGTTTTCTGCATGATAACTTTAGTTTACATATCTGGACCAAATAGTGTGTATAGCTTGCAGTTAAATAAGGAAGAAGCCTATTAATTTTGGGATCAAAGTTCATTGTCATGGTAACTCAAAAAGAAAATTAGTTTCTGCACAATAGCACTAATTTATATCACTTCCCTAGACCAAACTTTGTTTGGCTAGTACATGGGATCAGACAGAAATCTATTTATATTGGGGTCAAAAGAGTTAAGGTCATGGTCATTGTCATTGAAGGAAGAAAATGATTTTTGCACAATATAATTTCAGTTATCAATCATGTTGAATTTGGAGTCCTGGTAGTATCTGGTTGACAGAAGTTTGACTGTATTGAGTCTTTTTGACAGAATGTTTGGTCCTGGTAGTATCTGGTTGACAGAAGTTTGACTGTATTGAGTCTTTGTGACAGAATGTTTGGTTCTTGTAGTATCTGGTTGACAGAAGTTTGACTGTATTGAGTCTTTGTGACAGAATGTTTGGTTCTTGTAGTATCTGGTTGACAGAAGATTGACTGTATTGAGTCTTTGTGACAGAATGTTTGGTCCTGGTAGTATCTGGTTGACAGAAGTTTGACTGTATTGAGTCTTTGTGACAGAATGTTTGTTCCTGGTAGTATCTGGTTGACAGAAGTTTGACTGTATTGAGTCTTTGTGACATTACTATTGCAGCTACTGACTCCAGACTAACAGTCCCTTTGTGGTAGAGAGCATACAGCATGTACTGCGACCAGTTACTTCATAATTGTTATCATACATACTCGCATATAGGCCCATTTTGGAATAAGCTGATCAATAAATCCAGCCATATTGAAAAATGATGTTATGGCTACTCCATTTGAATGAATGGTCATCTTCATATGGGGTGTCAGTACAGGAGGTCCTTGGGGTTCAGGTTAGGCATGTCATCTTGTCTTCTGCACTCTTCAGTAACAATATATACAGGTAGTCAACAAGAAAACTTGGAAAATTTGAAGTTTCTCGCCGTCTTCCTTCTTCCAGGCATTTATATTTGCCTGTATTATTCAGCTTATATGCAAGTATATCTGGTACTTTTTTTTTCTATGTGCAATGTTGTTTTAACTGGTAAAGTAAAAATGTTCATTGTATGTATAAAATATTTTATCTCTACAACTTAGAAAATGCTGCACAGGATCAGTGATCATGGGCAACTGGTTTAGCTTGACCACTGGTTCAGCATGACCACTGGTTCAGCATGACCACTGGTTCAGCATGACCACTGGTTCAGCGTGATCACTGGTTCAGCGTGACCACTGGTTCAGCTTGACCATTGGTTCAGCATGACCACTGGTTAAGCTTGACCACTGGTTCAGCATCACCACTGGTTCAGCATGACCACTGGTTCAGTGTGACTAATGGTTCAGAACCTTTATTACTTGGGACTGATTGTTCACGAGATAATGATGGCTGAAATGTCAGGTAATATTTCTGATGATTTTCTATGAGAGATTTGAATAGACATGTTTAATATCTCATTAACTCAATAAACAGGTGGATCATTTTAATAGGTAATAAAGTTGCCTTGTGTGTGCATGCATGCGTGTGTGTGTGTGCAGCATGTGTGTGATTTGCATTTTAATGTAGATTTTAAAAATTTTCAGTCATATCACTATGATGTCTGCAGTTTGTCACTTTATTAGTGATGTCTAGTACTGGGTCATCTTGCCGCAGACATGTAGCATGATGCCCCACCCAGTCACATTATCCTGACACCAGGCTGACTAGTCTTAACTCTAGCCTCATAATGCCTTTTATGCATGCTTAAATTAAAATATTGGTTGGCCTGTTGTATTTTATGATTTTGAAAAGGTCTTCTCTACATTGGCAATTTGTCAAATTAGCAATATAGGAATACAGGAATACACAAACTCTGGAAACATAATCTATTGCAGATGTTATTGTAATGTAAATTTGACAAATTGAAAAAACCCCAATCAATACACAGCAGGTGTTCCCATTTTTGGGGTGGGTCTTTACTAGTTTAAACTTATTTAATTGATAAGTGTCAATTTCAGAAAGTTCGCTTTGCCGGAGAGAAACAAATTGTTGTCAAGCCACCAATGAGTGATGCCACTGTCTGGACACAGGAACCTGATTATGACAACTTTCTGTTTGTCCGTGTGTACTGCCCTCAACAAATGGAGCAACAGGATCTGAAATGTTCAATTGCATTTGGCAAAAGTTTTTTCAAAACAAAACGACTTGATGATCCTTTAAAAGAGGTGAGTATTACAAACTATAAAAAAAATGAATGAAGAAAAATGATGTAAAAATATTATGAGGCCATTACAGGGAAATCCATTTATAATGAAAATCGATTTGGTGAATTTCACGGTTAACAAAATACTTTAATGCAATTTTGTTTGAAAAATAAATTAAACTTAATTTGAATCAAATTCCTGCTTGAACCAAGCTAATAGGTTACAGAAATTTACTGGTTTGGTTTACCATCTTGTACTTGAATATGTGGACATTAAGAACAAATTGTGTTTCTCACTGTCCAGATAATTTGTATGTGAATCAGAATCATCACTTTTTCCAGACATCTTTTCAGGAAAATTAATATCTGTATTGTGTACTGATGGACAGGCATGCTCGATACCAGTGAGAAGTTTGCTAAGTAACTTATGATGCCTTGTATCCTTGCGTGCTATTAGAGAACACTTACATGATTTCTTGATGTTTTCTGTTACAAATACCAAATAGGGATTGCAGTTCTGGTGCTTTTTTATTTGTTTATATAGATATTGTGCAATTGGAGATAAGTGTGCACAAAGGTTTAGTTGCGTTAATCACACATGTTCAGTCAAGTTATTTTTGGGGGTAATAATTACATCCCCATTGTTTTTTTTTTTTGTATACTGCAACAAAATGATGATGACAAAAACAAAACTGATGACCCTCATTCCCATAAATGTCAGGGACTCAGATAAGAAAGGAAATATAGTTTGATTCTTAATGTAGTATGTATTGAACATAACATTATTTTGGCCCTTTGTCAACACTAGTTCATAATTAGAAATAATGAGTTGCAAGAATACAGTCTTCACTCAGAGAAATAAAAATCTTTAAATTTTGGCTGTTTCAAACTGTAGAAAGATTTTTAAAAAAATAAGAAATAAAATGAACTTAAAGGTCATGAGGAACTTGGGTAATATTGGGTAATCAAAAGCTAACTCAAAAGGTCAGAGCCATCATTTCAGTCACCTGTTTTTTTCTTCTTCATTTAATTGTTTCCAACTTGAGTCTTTGCTGAGTGGTCACTGTTATGGATCATTGCCATCTCACCTCTGTCTGTGTGGGTTTGAGTATTTGTTTAGGCCAATGGGGGTATGTGAGAAAACATGTCAGTAGGTTCTTGTGGGTCATTAGTTCTTTACAGGGCTTTTTCAGGTTATTCCTCCACCATTGATACTGGCCACCATGTATAGCTTCTTTTGTGAAGAAAAATGGCATGAAACACTCCAACAACAACAAAAGATACACTGGTTAAATGCTACAGTGCACTTGATATTTTAAAGCATGGAACTATCATGCATAATGTGCATGTGTATTCATACTGGACATTTTTCATAAAGGAAAAGCAAGTAAGATTAAACTTCATGTCAGATTAAGTAAGATTAAATTTCATGTCAGATTAAATAAGATTAAACTTCATGTCAGATTAAGTAAGATTAAACTTCATGTCAGATAAAGTAAGATTAAACTTCATGTCAAATAAAGTAAGCTTCATGTCAGATTAAGTAAAATTAAACTTCATGTCAGAGTAAGTAAGATTAAACTTCATATCAGATTAAGTAAGATTAAACTTCATGTCAGATTAAGTAAAATTAAACTTCATGTCAGATTAAGTAAGATTAAACTTCATATCAGATTAAGTAAGATTAAACTTCATGTCAGATTAAGTAAGATTAAACTTCATGTCAGATTAAGTAAGATTAAACTTCATGTCAGATTAAGTAAGATTAAACTTCATGTCAAATAAAGTAAGATTAAACTTCATGTCAGATTAAGTAAAATTAAACTTCATGTCAGAGTAAGTAAGATTAAACTTCATATCAGATTAGGTAAGATTAAACTTCATGTCAGATTAAGTAAGATTGAGGTTAATGTCACATTAAGATTAAACTTTATTTCAAATTAAGAAAGGTTAAAGTTTGTGTCAGTTTAAGTAAGATTGAGGTTCATGTCAGATTATTAAGTAAGATTAAAGTTCATGTCTTATTAAGTAAGATTAAGGTTCATGTCAGTTTAAGATTAAGGTATAAGTCACATTAAATAAGATTAAGGTTCATGTCAGATTAAAAGGATTAAGGTTCATGTCAGTTTAAGATTAAGGTTCATGTCACATTAAGTAAGATTAAGGTTCATGTCACAATAAGTTAGATTAAGGTTCATGTTAGTTTAAGTAAGAAAGATTAAGTTTCATATCAGAATAAGTAAGAATAAATTTCATGTCACAATAAGTAATATTAAATATGATTAAGGTTCAAGTCAGCAGAAAAAAATAAAAAATCATAATTGAAAGCTGCATGTATTGCAAACTTCATAGTTGAAACATTTTAAGCTTTTGAAACCTTTCTTGTATTGAAAGAAAATTCTATTTGAAAATGGATTGAACAAGATTTCTTTATAATTTTTTTTTATTTGTTTTACTTCGTTTAGACTTATTGATAGATCAAATATGTCTTTACTCCCTGGCAGAAGAATTATTTCATTTGAAGGTCAAAGGTCCCATTTACACAAGTACTGATTAGACTTATGTGTAAGTCAGATCCAAATGCATAGATCATGAACTTCTGTTATGCATAATGCACTGGAAAATCTGAGTCTATGCAGTTTATTCAGATTTAGAACAAACAGCATAGATCTTGATTTGCCTTAGCATTATTTGATAGCAGATAAGGGTCTGCATTATTTGCAGTTCGATCCAGCTTGCATGTGAATGTATATGGTAATAAAACAGCATTGATATTTTGCATGATTTTCATTGTTAGCTTCTTTATATCGCAAACTAAAAAGACACTTTTAAAATTTCAGACATTAGTGGAAGGAAAAGGATCATCAGCATCTAAAGGTATTTATATTTAGTATCAGGCCTTGAATTCTTAGTGGAGCTTAAGTCTAGGCTTAAGGAATCTAATAAAATTTAAGTCTTGCTTGAGTTTGTCCAATTTGATGTTGTCATTCTAGACTTCACTATTAAGATATACTACTGAACCAACAGCCAAATATCATAGAGTCAACAAATTTTATATTTTGGAAAAGAAAATATTTTTCTTTAATTTATGATATTAAGTTTTTTATCTTGTAGTACTTCTTATATTTTTGAAGGTCATATTTTTCTAAAAGTTTTTTTATGATGAGAATATCATATTCCACTTTGCATTTGTAAGATACAAAGATACAAGATACATTTATCAGATACAACTGCTGCTAATCTTTTATTCTTGCAGGAAAATTAGAGAAGGACATACCTAAACTAGATTTAAATAAGGAGAGGTGAGTCTAATTTTAAAATGTTATGTCTGCTTTTTACCCAGGTGGTGGTGAAAGGTGTTTTACAATGATTGAGTTTGTAATTTTTGAGAAATATTTTCACCTCACGTATTGTATGTACAATTATACAAATTTAAGAAAGAGAAACAAATGTATCTTTGAAGAGTCTACCAGCTTGGAGACTTACCTGTTGTGTCTGTACAACTATTAGGACTTACCTGTTGTGTCTGTACAACTATTAGGACTTACCTGTTGTGTCAGTACAACTATTAGGATGTACTAGTTGTGTCAGTCCCACTATTAGGACTAGCCTGTTTTGTCAGTACCACTATTAGCACATAACCCATTGTGCCAGTATTGTTGTTAAGACTTACCTATTGTGTGAGTATTAGGACTTACACGTTGTGTCAGTACCACTATTATAATCTGATTAAAATCAGATCTCCGATGGTATACATGATGCTCTGACAACCATAGCTTAGGGGTCATGTTCTAGTGACCTAGGTTATTACCATTATCATTAATTGCATCAAACAGTCAAATGAAGTCTTATATCTTCAAGTTTGGAGACAGAGCACTGTGGATGAAGAGCATGAATGTGTACTAAATGATTTGATTCACTTTTAGATATTTGAAAGCTTCATTCCATTGACTAATTTAATGGTCACCAGAACATGACCCTTCAGCAGTTATTGTCAAATCTTCACATACAACAGTGGAGATCTGATTTTGATTAGATTGTCACTATCAAGACCTACATGTTGTCAAACAACTTTTGACAACTTCTTTCCTTTCAAGGGTTGCTCAGTTTTCACAAGAAGTATCACCTTGCTCTGAAGGCCAGTGTGTACAAGAGAATAGTATTTGTGTAAAAGAGGATAATATTTGTATAGAAAAGAGTAGTATTTTGTAAAAGAGTATAATATTTGTGTAGAAGAGATTAGTATTTGTGTAAAAGAGCTTTGTGTAAAAGAAGGTCATATCTTTGCAAAAGGGTATGGTATCTGTGTAAAAGAGGATAATGTTTGTGCAAAAGAGGATAGTATTTGTAAAAGAGGATACGGTTTATGTAACCATTTTGTGTAAATAGGATAGGATCTTTGTGAAAGAGGATAGTATTTGTGTAAAAGTGGATGATATCTGTGTAAAAGAGGATAGTATCTGTGCAAAAGAAGTCAGTATTTATATTAAAAATAATGGTATTTGTGTAGAAGAGAATAGTATTTGTGTAAAGGAGGATACTATTTGTATAAAAGAGTTGGTGTAAAAGAGGATAGGATCTCTGTAAAAGAGGTCAATATTCATGTAAAAGTGGATATAGTATCCTGTGTACATGGATAGCATCTGTGTACAATAAGATAGTATCTGTGTAAAAAGAAGATGGTATTAGTATACAAGAGAATTGCATTTGTGAACAGAGGATAGGATGTGTGATGCCAAGAAAGTGTTACTATTGACTTGTGAGTTCATGATAAGTCTTGCTTTTTAAAAACATCATGTCCAGGAAATCATAAAATTCTAGATATCGATATCTCGAAATGTAGATCTTGTTTTGACAAGTCACAAATGATGTTATTTTTGAAAGTTCATTTCTAATTGGCTGATAGTGAAAACTCAATATCAGAAATGTACTCATGAGTTTTAGGATATTCATGCATGGCTAGTTGACATTATTCCCAGAGGAACTGTTTTCTTGATCTGGAGTGTTAAGGTCTCATGTTCTTAAAAGTCTTACAGTCTTTTTTCTGAATAAAAGTGTCCAGAAGTTAACATGTAAATTGATTCCAGAATTTACAGTCAAAACTTTCAATGCAGCAACTGAAAGTTCATCATTTGCTTGACTGTTTTGTAACTTTGCTTTCCTCAAAAGTTGAAAACATTTGGTTCATGTTTTTACTGACATCATTTCATTCTAGATTTGAAGAGGTCCATTTTGAACTCCCAGATGATGTACCTGAAGGGGTCCTTATCCTTGATAGAGCAGAGAAGAAGAAAAGGGAGGACCTACCTAAAACCTTTCAGATCAGTGTGCAAACTGGACTAAAGGATGAGATGGTTGCTATGGCAACCATCAAGATGGAGGATCTGTATAAAGAGGTTGGGTTTTATTTAGTGAATAAATGAGGATACAAGTGCACACACACACACACACACACACAACAAAATTTTGGAATAATGTCATATTATTATAAAGAATTTATAACATGAGAAATTTTGCACAAGAAGTGAAACACATAAGTTAAAATTTGTTATATCATTTCAAACAAAATATGAAAAAACATATAACAAACTCTGATTTTAGTAAATCTTCAGATACAGTATAAGACTAATTTAATTTCATATAAGTTTTTGAACTCTGTATTTGTTAGGTTTTCATGAAATTCCATTTCCCTTGTATAAATATGCTGTATTGATAGAGAATGAAGTCCTGTGTAGAGAGTTATTCCTTAGTTTTAACTTTTAAACATAGTTCATTGCATTAAACTGTTTAACTGTGCAGTTTTAAATATGTGACAGTTGAACAAATTTTATTACTATATTTGGAACAACATCTTATATACAAATATTTTCATGTAGAGTTACATGATAGGTTCATGCAAGATATCTTCCATGATATGCCCAGGAGCCAGCTATATATTCTATTTAATGATAAACCCAGCTATATATTCTATTTAATGATAACCCCAGCTATATATTCTATTTAATGATAAACCCAGCTATATATTCTATTTAATGATAAACCCAGATAAAAAGCTTTGTAGTCCATGATAAACCCAGGAATCAACTGTAAAGTCCATGATATCCTCAGGAAGACAGCTATGTTATCTATGGTAATCCTAAGAAGACAGCGATGTAGTCCATGATAAAGCCAGGATGACAGCTAATATAGTCCTTGATAAACCTTACAAGACAGCTATGCAGTTCATGATAAATCCAACAAGACACCTATGGAATCCATGATAAATCCAATAAGACAGCTATGTAGTCCATGATAAATCCAAAACACCATGGAATCCATGATAAATCCAATAAGACAGCTATGTAGTCCTTGATAAACCCAGGAAGACAGCTATGCAGTCCATGATAAATCCAAAACACCTATGGAATCCATGATAAATCCAATAAGACAGCTATGTAGTCCTTGATAAACCCAGGAAGACAGCTATGCAGTCCATGATAAATCCAAGACACCTATGGAATCCATGATAAATCCAATAAGACAGCTATGTAGTCCTTGATAAACCCAGGAAGACAGCTATGCAGTCCATGATAAATCCAAGACACCTATGGAATCCATGATAAATCCATCAAGACAGCTATGTAGTCCTTGATAAACCAGGAATGACAGCTATGCATTCCATGATAAATCTAACAAGACAGCTATGTAGTCCTTGATAAACCAGGAATGACAGCTATGCAGTCCATGATAAATCCAACAAGACAGCTATGTAGTCCTTGATGAACCAGGAATGACAGCTAAGCTATGCAGTCCTTGATAAATCTAACAAGACAGCTATGTAGTCCTTGATGAACCAGGAATGACAGCTATGCAGTCCATGATAAATCCAACAAGATAGCTATGTAGCCCTTGATAAACCCAGGAAGACAGCTATGCAGTCCATGATAAATCCAACAAGACAGAAGTCCATGATAAACCCAAGAAGACAGCTCTGCAGTCCATGATCAGTCCAAAAAGACAGCTGTCTAGTCACTGATAAACCCAGTGAGATAGCTATGCAGTCCTTGAAAAGCCCAGGAAGACAGCTATGTAGTCCTTGATAAATCCATTGATGCAAATTTTTCACAGAAAAGTTATTTTACTCATGAAATCTTCATACATTCTTACTTTTTTTCACTTTTTCTGTTAGAAACTTTTTTTTTTTAGACTGTCACTTCCTTTTTTAAAAGTACCTTTTCTCATGGATGCAAAGTTTGTTTTGATTTTAGTGGTAGATTTTCCTTGTGAAAATGCACAATATTGAAAATGTAAATGACCATGGTATATACTTATATTTCCTTTAAAAATGAGACAGGTGTCATAATAATTATTGATAGATGAAGGATAAAAAATCCTATCTTTGGGATCAGAATTCCTGAGGGGGATGAACCCAGCAAAGCCGTATCCCTGCTCATAGAGCCCCCCCCAGGTGGGATTTAATTATTTTATTTTCATTCTTATGCTAGATCCTTGTTTTTGCTTTCATCAGGATCTCAAAACAATCTACCTACCAGAGCCTCATGGTGATGATAATGTTCCAAAGATTCCAGGTGACATCGAGACAGACTCCATGTCAGATGATGACATTGAGATAATTCTCTCTGATGAAGGAGATGCAAAGGCATTTGCAGTCCCAGATGATCTATTACGGGAAGTTAAACCCTTGTCATTCCCCCTATATTCCATACATTCTGGGGCTGGCAGTGTTCACAAGCCATGTGGTATTCTGCCCCTTGTGTTCTTCTATGGCAAACGAGCAAGGCCAAGGTCCTATAATAGGCAAGTCGGTAAGTATATGAAAAGATTGGGGGGGTCAAAATTAATGGAAAAGGACTAAATATGATGATGTTTGAGTATGACATACATTTATTAAATATGATGCCATTTTCTATTTGCAAAGTAAAAACTTGTGGATGCTAAGTTTAGTGCTGTTAACGAGCATTGATAGTTTATACAAGGTTTATAATTGGTAATGTGCCACCATTTTTCTTGTTAGATTGGTTCTATAGGTATTTTTGACTCCACTTTCTTTTGATCTTCATTATGAACTGAATAAGAATTTAAGAATTAGTCTGTGATAAAGTAAAATTGGGAAGAGATTATCAGTGTAAACCTCATACAGACTGTCAAATACTAGTTTCAGTAAATAGCACTCAACTTTAGAATCTATATGCTTTTATCTTGCAAAAAGAAAAAGGTTACAAATTTGGTTAATGTATATCTTGTTTTTTACTCAAACACTGCCATTTAAATATATGCAGAGAAAATGCCAGTATTATCTAATCATAGATGTACTGAGGAAGAATTTTTTCAGATTAAATTATGTAAATCTAAATTTGTGTTTATATATGTATTCTATATTAGTGCTCAGCAGTATATGTATGAGTAGTATACAATGTCAAGGATATTTTCTTGTATCATGAAGAGTAAACATCGTAAACAGCAATAATATCAGTAATTTCCCCTTTTATTTCAGGTACATACGGAGTTACAGAACTTGTGTTTGACCTTACTGGCATTAATCTTAATGTAACCACTAAAGAAGCTCTTCACAAAGAGAAATATGACAGAGCTTCATCATCAATACGATTTACACCAGAGATGAGAGAGGTGGCATTGTCAGCCATCGGTTTTTCTCCAGAACCATCAAGACTAACATCAACGCCTGAGGAACTACTCTCACCAGAGAAACCAAAGACTCCCATCTGTAGCCCCTCACCAGTAAAGAAAGAGGTCAGTACAGTTTGGACTTGAAAATAAAATCTTAAACTGTAATGAAGTTTTTTCAAAATGCTTTATGAAAGAGAAAAAAACCTTTTGCTAGTATACTGTAAGTTATTTAGATTATAGGGGATGCTACCAATACAAATTAAAGTTTGAACTTCATTCATTATCATCATCATCATCATCATCATCATCATCATCATCATCATCATCATCATCATCATCATCATCATCATCCTTTATAACAAGAGGTTATTGGGGCACCACAGTTGACTTTACAACCAATCCTCTCCAACATTCCCTGTTCTCTGCTGCTCTTTGGTAATCTCTAAATCCTATGCCTGTCCACTCCTTAATTATTGTCTTCTCACCTCTTTTTCTGTCAGCCTCTTCTTCTGCACCCTCGCACTGTGCCTTGCAATATTGTTTATGCTTGCAATATTGTTTATGCTATTCCAGATGATCTTAAGACATGGCCATACCAACTGAAATGGTACAGCCATTCTGATTGGTTCCATCAAAAAGAATATATGATTGGTAAATATTGTTGCCTTATGATTATATTTTCAGTGCTTAGTTCTGTTCATTCAAAATCTAACTCAGATGAGTTTAGTTTATTAGATATTTTATCCATCGTGTGTCCATCAAAACAAGTTTGTTATCACTAGTCCTCTTTAACTACTTGGATGATTGCCACAAAACTTGACATGCACATTCACCCCATGGTCTTGTTGGTCTTAAATGAATATTGCACTGCTTGGACATTCAATATGGCCACCACAGTAACAATGTTGAAAATCTCCTGAATGGATGGTTGTATCAATTTGGGGTTTTAGTTAAAAGACTTCTTATATTGCCTTGTTGGTCATCAATGAAAATGCTGTTGATCTGGCATCAAATATGGCTGCCTTGGCAGTCAGCTTGAAAATATTGTTGTCTCTGTTAACTTTACATTGTCAGAATAGTGCAATATTTTACAATATTGCACACTTTAATATTGCACTCATGTGCATGACACATATACTCAATAGTGTATTAGGAATTACTTGGTATACAAATCATGTATACTCATGTAGTAGATGCTTTACGTTTGGTTGATTAAATTTTTTTCTGAATGAACTAAAGCAGATGTTTCATGGACTGCCACATACCAGCTACTTTGCAGTATTAACATTAACATATTTAATACAATGTTTCAGATTTAGGCTAGCGATAGACTCCAACAGGTTAAAAAAATTGCTGGATCCCTACAAATGACATGCATGTGACAGGGCATAAAAATGCCTTCTTTAGCTGGTAATAAGAATAGCAAAAATATACTTACAGTTTTTCATCCTGAATTTCCTCAAAATGTACTTTCTTAGTTCTGCAAATCCAAATTACATGAGCTATTCATGGGTTCTAAAACTTGATTTTACACATTCATAATTGTACTGTAATTTTGACTACATTCCAAGTGTAATTACATTTTTATTACTGCATTAAATATGAAATAGACAGTGTATTCCATAGCATCTTTTTGATAATTACATCTGAGAGACTTCATATTTTTCCAACATTATGATTCCAAGCATTCAATGACAGAACAGAAACACACTTGCAGATGTCAACACACTGCTCCATCACTGCTGAAATGAGATGTACTTAATGAAGAATTGACAAAGATAAATCCAGTCATTATCACAAAATTTAGTAGAATTTACAAAAAATACCAAAATCTGTTCATTCCAGACTAAATGGAAAAGTCACAATATGACTCTAAATTTGAATTTTAAGTAGACCAAAATGCCTTTGTCTTTTGAAAGCAATGTCTAGCACACAGCTATGTTCAAATTTATCTGGGTATAGTTATGTGTGCATCAGTAATGTTTTTGTTGTCCTGATGAATCTGCACTTGTGTATTTAGTTTGAAATACAGTATAAATTCAGTTACTTTGTTTCTGGCAGTGTATTTTTGTTTATATAATTAGGTGTTAGAATCAGAAAATGAGAGCATATATTAAAAAGGTGACTGCATTTGTATGGGAAAATATGAACTTGTTTTGTCATGCAGTATATCCATCTAAAAAGCTTGTTCATATTTTCCCATACAAATACAGTTACCTATAATTATTGCACCTGAAAAGAAAGTCGTTTTGACTTATTTGTATACTTGTTCATTCTATGGCTGTTGATTATTTGGATTATCATTCTGATTTTGTGGACATTGATTACTTGGATTAAAATGCTCAGTCTGTTGACATTGATTATTCTGTGGACATTGAGAGGACATTAATTATTATTTGGATTCACATGCTCATTGTATGGATGTTGATTTCTTGGATTCACATATGCCTATTCTATGGATGTTGATTACTTGCATTCACAAGCTCATTCTATGAACATTGATTTGCTTGCATTCTAATGCTCATTACGTGAACGTTGATTTGCTTGGATTCACATGCTCATTCTCTATGTGTTCAATATATTGCTTGGATTCACAAGCTCATTCTATGGATGTTGATTGCTTGGATTCACATGCTCATTCTATGGATGTTGATTGCTTGGATTCACATGCTCTTTCTATGGATGTTGATTGCTTGGATTCACATTCTCATTCTATGAATGTAGATATCTTGGATTCACAAGCTCATTTTATGAATGTTGATTGCTTGGATTCACATGCTCATTCTATGAATGTTGATTGCTTGGATTCACATGCT
>JAEAOA010002300.1:332500-415000 GCA_016746295.1 Potamilus streckersoni
GATTTGAACAACTTCGGTGTCTCCCAGATGATGACATATCATTGATATTTTTAGATGCAGTATATCAAACCCTAATTCATTTTGATTTTCACTCATACAGTGTAGCTATCAATATAATAACTACAAAACCATATTTCTTTTTTTTTTTTCTAAGTTGGGGTGGGGCTTATTTAATTAGGCTTATAAATAAATCTTGGCCAAATATTTATCCTATGCCATATAAAACTTATTCTTTCCATTGACTAAAAAAAATACATATCCAGTATCTACTTTTCTAGTCTGTTTGTTTTCTGTAAATATTTGGGATTTTATATGATATGTCTATTTATTATGTAATGGTGGACTGAAATATGTTGTGTGTTGTCAGATTTGTATAAGGTTGTGATTGCCTTTTGCACTGTATGTTGCTTGCATAATACAAGGCAGAGACATATGTAAATCTTACAATATTTTTTGATGTGCAATGAAAATAACTATGAGCTACATTTTTTAGGGCCTTAAGGTAGATTAGTTCTTCAGCTAATTGTGTTACCCTCTTTAAATAAAGTCATTATTATTATTATTATTATTATTATTATTATTATTATTATTATTATTATTATTATTATTATTATTGTTGTTGTTGTTGTTGTTGTTGTTGTTATTATTATTATTATTATTATTATTATTATTATTATTATTATTATTATTATTATTATTATTATTATTATTGTTAATATTATTATTATTATTATTATTATTATTATTATTATTATTATTATTATCAATATTATTATTATTATTGTTGTTAATATTATTATTATTATTATTATTATTATTATTATTATTATTATTATTATTATTATTATTGTTAATATTATTATTATTATATCTTTTTGTGCAACATGTGTTGGTACATAAGGTTCTGTCTTAAATCCTTAAAATTATAGAAAACAAATAAAATACATGCAATCAGTTTACAGACTTATCTGCAGGTACATTCTATCACTGATGTTTATTTAGTTGGTGATCCACACATTCTTTAAAAGGAGATTCCAATAGGTCAGTGGTTATTGATAGTGTAAATACTTTATGCTCTGCTAAGAGTCCATCAGGAAATTGAATTTAATTTGAATGGAGATATATTTACTTTAAATCAGATACCTCTGGCTTTAAAAGCTATCTACCAAAATTTATATGCCTTTGACCTTTAAAACTATTTGCCCTAATTTACATACATCTGACCTTTAAAACTCTTTAACTCACAAATAGTAAAAAGTGGTTATAAAATGACATCCAATGTGTCAGTGTATTGATTGATCTTGGTACATTGTTCTTGGAAGAATGATTTAAGTGCAAGTTCACAACATTTTAGTTGTGAAAGGCTATTATACTCAAGTTCTATCAAGGGGAGATAATTAGTCATGTGTGCCTGCCTGCAGGAAGCGTCTGCAGCAGTTACAGGAAAACCTTCAGGCAATGGAGCAGATGAATATTGAACAGCAACACAGGATCCAGTCTCAAGTCGAACAGTTTGCTAAGTCACGGCCAAAATCCACTGATGGCCGGAGATCCAAAAGTCCCCATGGGCAGACTGTAACACTGATCCTCCAAGATAAACCATTACAGAAACCAAAGCCACCACAAAGGTAAAGGAAAAACTTAACAAGCCACATTAGTTGTCAGTTACATTTTGTTAGATACCTTAGTTGTGATTTATGGTAACGGTTTAAGAATGTGGGCAGGTTGGAAGTGGGATACTAGATTCAAGGAAACAATACTCGTTACTTGCTACCAAAGAATAATGCAATTTGTTTTTAGAAGCGATATAATAATTTTTTTAAATCTAGCTGATAGAAGACCGATTTTGTTGTATCGCATATAGTTATTTTTTTTATGGTTCTCTAGATGGGTCTCTAGATTCTCAGATGCATGCTGTATCATTTTCATTCTGGCTGAATCTTATGCTTGGATTAAATATGCAAATGATGAATTTATATTTTGCTTTGCTTCCGCATATGTATACTTATCTTAAAAATACAGTGTATTCTATGCTAATTTAATTATATGTGTCTACATAATGATTTGGTTATGTATCTCATTTGAACAGGAGATATACAAAACTTGTAAGCTTTGTTAATTGGGAATGACAAGGATCATAAAATGAGAATCCTGTATGACAAAATAAAATTGTTTCATATCTCTTGTGGATAGGAAATTTACTTTTACTCTATTTTAGAAATGTGTGTTTGACTCACATCAAGTGTCCATGAATAAATTAAAAATCCGTGAATTTTGGGAGTGGATTTGTGGGAATAGAAGAGTCATTTCACAAGAAAGAAATCATTATAGTGAGAATATACAACATTACACCATAGGAAATGAAAGATTACACTTCTAGTAATATATGTGCAATATTTTCCTCACATTCCATTTTGATATTTCTGACTAATTAAGGTTTACTGCCATTTGGGAGGCTGGGCACACTGGTGGTTTGACAGGGAGTAGTGAGATACAGGGAAATGATCATCCATTTTGGTTTCTGTACAGAACTTTATGTTCTAGAAACCAGATTTCAATAAATTTTGTATGTATCTTCCACTACACTAAAGAATAAAGTTTTTATTGAATTTTGTTTTAGTGGGTTGAAGGTCAAGGTCACTCTAACCCCATAGATTCTTTTCCAATACATCTCTTTTACACACACTAGAATAAGTCCTAGTTGACACATTCAGCGAAAAATCTGTATGCTTTTTCCTTGAAGGAAAAGCTGAATCCTATTAGTTTGGGGTTCATTAACTTGAAGGTCAAAGTCACACTTGTTTAAAAATTGATTTATTCTTTGCATTTCATATCTGCACTTTGTTTCTTGTGTATGGATTAAAAAAAAAATTTAATTTTGTGCCTCATGTTTTGGGGTTTATTATCTTAAATGTCAAGGTCACTGCTGTACAAAACAGATTTTTCCATTGCATTTCATAAGTTTTAGTGGACTTTATTGCAGTTGTACCTTCCAAATAACCAGTCGAGAAGCCTTTAAATGTTTGGGAGATCAGCTTCTAGTTCAAGGTTGCTCTTGTTAAAATAGATTTGCAAAAGTATAATAAAATGTTTAAATTCTAATACACAGATTTATTATAATGTATATATGTTTCCCCATAACCCAGAGAGAATGCTTATTTCTTTTTTGGTGTTAGTTGCTTGAAGGTCAAGTTCATTACCCTACAAAAAAAAAGATCATGGTTTCAAACTTTACTTTTGTACATCAAAGAATTCAACCAGATGTGGAATGCTTATCCTTTCAGTTCTGTGTTAAAGATTATACATATTTGGGGTGGGGGTTAGCTGAACAAGGTCATTGTTTGAACAATTCAGTTAAAGTTGTATATTTGTATGGCTTGGTCATCATGTTCTCTTTACTTTGTCTTATGTGTATATGATTCTGATCACATTTAGGGTTAGGGTTAGGGATAGATATACAGACAGACAGATGGACAGACATATAGATAGATGTATGATTCTGATAAAAATTAGGAGTTTAAATGACACTGACTATAGATATTCAACTTAAGTGTAAAGTACATGGATGGATGGATGGATGGATGGATGGATGGATGGATGGATGGATGGATGGATGGATGGATGGATGGATGGATGGATGGATGGATGGATGGATGGATGGATGGATGGATGGATGGATGGGATGGATGGATGGATGGTTGGATGGGTGTGGATGGATGGATGGATGGGATGGATGGATGGATGGATGGGTGGGTGGGTGGGTGTGGATGGATGGATGGATGGATGGATGGATGGATGAATGGATGGATGGATGGATGGATGGGTGGGTGGGTGTGGATGGATGGATTTGAATTAACTTTATTCATGGATATCATTTTTAGTGTAACTGAATCCAATAGCTTAAGGGCACAGAGAATAATGATCAGTTTATAATGATTGGACATCTGTCTTCCTCTGTGAACAAACATTAGCACCATCAAAAATATATTGAATTTCAAAACTTTGAAGAAAAAAGAATTTACAGTAAATAGAATGACAGACAGATAAATAAATAACTGTATTGGTAGAGAATAATGACTATTCTGTGAAGACAATATGACACACTTCTTATGCAATAAGCAATGTGATTTAATTTCTTAACCATAAAGACAAAAAAGAATTTACAGTAGATAGAAAGATAGACAAATATATACATGTGTTGTTAAAGATAGACACAGAGAGAGACATATGGAAAGACATAGATATATAGATACAGAGAGACAGATGGACAGATAGTTAGATAGATATACAGACAGACAGATGTACAGATGGACAGGCAGATGAAAAAAATTACAGACAGATAGGTAGATGTACAGACAGACAGATAGATAGACAGACAGACCAAGAGACAGACAGATAGACAGACAGACAGACAGACAGACAGACAGACAGATAGATAGATAGATAGATAGATAGATAGATAGATAGATAGATAGATAGATAGATATACAGACAAACATATGGACAGATAGATAAATATACAGATTGACAGATAGATAGATATATAGACAGACAGATGGATGGATGGATTGATGTTGAAAAGCCGCAGATGAGAGTACATACACACATACTTTAGATGCATATTAGGTATCTTAGTGCAATAAAGAATTATTATTGCTCACTTTATAGTTTTGAGGGTGAAACTCCCCCAGTCCCAAAAGTCCATGCGCCAGTACCCCCTCCCAAGCCCAAGAAGTCCCATACCATGCCACCACGGGTCAACCAGCCTGCCAAAGACAGCTCGGGTGTTCCTGTTGATGTAAGTGGTTGTAATAGCATAGATAATAACTCTTACCACTATACTCTTGTGTAATTAAATTTTTTAAAGAATTTTCATCGAGATCAAAACATGCTTTTGAACTTTTTTACATGTATTACCTATTCTAATGGGGGCCCTCAGCAATTTATCTTACACCTTCAGGTTAAGTCCTTAATAAACTTGATTTATATTAAAAAAACCAAATTTTTAAATGGGGAATAAATTTTAAAATTGAGAACAGGGTTATGGATAGGCAAGGTAACCAAGGCAAATCTGGAATCAACCAGAACAAACTGGAATCAAACCAAAACAGACTGGAATCAGCCAGAACAAACTGGAATCAAAACCAAAACAGACTTGAATCAACCAGAACAAACTGGAATCAAACCAGAACAAACTGGAATCAAACCAAAACAGACTGGAATCAACCAGAACAAACTGGAATCAAACCAAAACATGCTGGAATCAACCAGAACAAACTGGAATCAAACCAAAACAGACTGGAATCAACCAGAACAAACTGGAATCAAACCAAAACAGACTGGAATCAACCAGAACAAACTGGAATCAAACCAAAACAGACTGGAATCAACCAGAACAAACTGGAATCAAACCAAAACATGCTGGAATCAACCAGAACAAACTGGAATCAAACCAAAACAGACTGGAATCAACCAGAACAAACTGGAATTAAACCAAAACAGACTGGAATCAACCAGAACAAACTGGAATCAAACCAAAACATGCTGGAATCAACCAGAACAAACTGGAATCAAACCAAAACAGACTGGAATCAACCAGAACAAACTGGAATCAAACCAAAACATGCTGGAATCAACCAGAACAAACTGGAATCAAACCAAAACAGACTGGAATCAACCAGAACAAACTGGAATCAAACCAGAACAAACTGGAATCAAACCAAAACAGACTGGAATCAACCAGAACAAACTGGAATCAAACCAAAACATGCTGGAATCAACCAGAACAAACTGGAATCAAACCAAAACAGACTGGAATCAACCAGAACAAACTGGAATTAAACCAAAACAGACAGGAATCAACCAGAAACAAACTGGAATCAAACCAAAATACAATGGAATCAACCAAAACAAACTGGCATCAAACTGGAATGAACCAAAATGAAACAGAAACAGAAAATAAGCTGAAATGGAGGATAATTAGATGTTGTCATAAACAAATAATTTAAACAGTTTATAGTAAAATTGAAGGAATAATCAGAATGTGAACATTTTTGTGAATGATAAGAAAATGTGAAATAGGTTAAAAATATGATTCATCAGATTAGACATGAAAAAAAAAATGTAATGGAAATTATTCAGGATAGAGTTTGATACCAGTTATATTGTTATATTGTCACTGGAACAGAGACTAAAACGTATGTATCATGGTGAGGGAATTTATGAATTGTAAAAATTACCTTATCTTCAATTATATTTTTGTATGGATTGCACCAACTTTGACGCTGTTACTTCAGAACCTTTACAGTGTCCATGGGAATCTACATGATGACAGTCATTTCCAGTGAAGAGAAAGTTTGATCTATCACATGGATATCTTTGTAATTTAGATGAACATTTTACAGTGTAACATTCATCTCAACTTGGTGTATTTTATATTGATTCATTTCAGCTTAGTGTATTTTATATTTTATATTGGTTCATTTTAGCTTAATGTTTTATATTGGTTCTTTTAAGTTCCTTTTTTGGCTCATTGTGGTTTTGTTTCAGTTGATTTTCATTTGATTTCTGTTGGTTTTGGTTAATTTCTGTAATTTTGTTCTTCCTAAAGATTTTGAAAAAAGGCACTTGCCAAAACTTGTTAACTGCACTAAGCCATAGGAATTATTAATCCTTCATAATACAGTACTGATCCAGATTAAAAAATTTTAGATTTGAGGGATTACAAGATGATGACCAAAGATAATATTGATTTACTATACTGACAACAATGTTTTTACTGTGTATAAAGTATATGCAGGTAACATGTATTGTAGTACTTTGAATTCTGGGAATGGCTGGAGATAGACTGGTTTCATGACTTATGTTTCTTAATAACCCAGGTAGCCAATTATTCATGGATGACATCACCTATCTTGTTGGCTTCCATTAGTCTCGAGAGACGATGGAAATGTGCCCATGAAAGGTGTCCCAGTTTGTAGTTGTGCAGCGTCTTCTGTGGCTATAAAGCCCCACACAGGAGTGACAATCCTTGCTGCAGTTGCTGCACTTGAAGTTTGAGTCACCTATCTATGCATGCAGGAACCAGATATTTATGTCAAATGGAACATATTTTTAAATGTGAGTTGCACAAAAATATGGATCAGAATAATTACTTAAATTCCAAGTAATCATAAATTATATGCTAATATTAATATCAGGCAAAAATACTTTGAGTAATTGCCCAGTAGATACCAGCTATATATCATTGTAACTACATCAGTGAAGAAACACTTTATCTGATTATATTGCTGGAAAAATCTGTTGCAATTGATGTAAGAAATATGTACTGCAGTTTACTTTGTAGCATTCTTACTTTTCTTGGAAAGATGGTTGATGCTGATTCCAGTATGTGTCAATGTTATAGTCTTACCTAGAATGACAATGTTCTGGGATTTGTTGAAAAATGTGTAAGTAACAAACACTGGGAGCTAAATTTCACCAGATATGAAAATAACTGATTTTCTGTGTTTCTGTTTTTGATTTTATTTAGGTGAGGGAAGAATTGTTGCTTAGAAGTATTTCCTCATTTACTTCAAAAAAACTAAAGACACACACACACACACACACACACACACATCTGCAACACACAGAGAACCACTGCTGAAACTACCCACTCTTTTGACAGCAACATGAAACAACCTTGAGTGAACACTTAAGGCAGTTAAACACCCTTAAGATTCTGGTGTCTGAAGGTCAGAGGTCTGCAAGTTTGATGTGAAAATAGCGGTTTCTGCATGTCAAGTTTTGTTAAAGGCTGCAAATCATGTTCAAAGGTTCAAAGGTCACTGAGACCTCTTGATCAGTAATCTGAAACATGAACCATACCATTTTTATGCCATTCTAGAGGGCTATGAACCATGCTAATGCCTACATAGAGGGCTATGAACCATGCTAGTGCCAACCTAGAGGGCTATGAACCATGCTAGTGCTAACCTAGAAGGCTATGAACATTACTAGTGACAACCTAGAGGGCTATGAACCATGCTAGTGCCAACCTAGAGGGCTATGAACATTACTAGTGCCAACCTAGAGGGCTATGAACCATGCTAGTGCCAACCTAGAGGGCTATGAACATTGCTAGTGCCAACCTAGAGGGCTATGAACATTACTAGTGCCAACCTAGAGGGCTATGAACCATGCTAGTGCCAACCTAGAGGGCTATGAACCATACTAGTGCCAACCTAGAGGGCTATGAACATTACCAGTGCCAACATAGAGGGCTATGAGCCATGCTAGTGCCAACCTAGAGGGCTATGAACATTACTAGTGCCAACCTAGAGGGCTATGAACCATGCTAGTGCCAACCTAGAGGGCTATGAACCATGCTAGTGCCAACCTAGAGGGCTATGAACCATACTAGTGCCAACCTAGAGGGCTATGAACATTACCAGTGCCAACCTAGAGGGCTATGAACCATGCTAGTGCTAACCTAGAAGGCTATGAACATTACTAATGATAACCTAGAGGGCTATGAACCATGCTAGTGCCAACCTAGAGGGCTATGAACATTGCTAGTGCCAACCTAGAGGGCTATGAACCATGCTAGTGCCAACCTAGAGGGCTATGAACATTGCTAGTGCCAACCTAGAGAGCTATGAACATTGCTAGTGCCAACCTAGAGGGCTATGAACATTGCTAGTGCCAACCTAGAGAGCTATGAACATTGCTAGTGCCAACCTAGAGGGCTATGAACATTGCTAGTGCCAACCTAAAGAGCTATGAGCATTGCTAGTGCCAACCTAGAGGGCTATGAACATTGCTAGTGCCAACCTAGAGGGCTATGAACATTGCTAGTGCCAATCCAGATGGCAATGCAACCTAGAAGACAATGAGCCATACTAGTGCCAACCTAGAAGGCAGTGAGCCATACTAGTGCCAACCTAGAAGACAATCTAGAGGACTATGATCCATATTAGTGTCAATCTAGAGGGAAATTAAACCTAAATTGGACAATACTCTTTTTGTTAATGTATTCATTTATATATAGATTTAGAATTAAAACTGTGTATGGATGGGGTTTCAGGGTGTGGAAATCACATTATTTCATTTATGCATGTTTGATGTAATGGAGACACTGTTCTAAGTGTTTTAAATTCAACAATCTAAACTTGGTGTTATAGTCAAATCCTAAAAATTGTGCTCTCTTACAACCCCTCACCCACCAATGATCAAATAAAAAAATAGCTTCCAAGTAAAATCATTGATCTTGATTTATTATTCATCAGAAGCCAGTCTGAAGCTGAGAGTTATTATTCTTCAGAAGCCAGTTGGAAGCTGAGATTTATTATTCTTCAGAAGCCAGTCTGAAGCTGAGATTTATTATTCATCAGAAGCCATTCACAAGCTGGGGTTTATTATTCACTATAAGCCAGTCTCAAGCTGGGAGTTATTATTCACCAGAAGCCACGTTCAAGATGGGATTTATTATTCACCAGAGTCCAGTGTCAAGCTGGGATTTATTATTCACCAGAGTCCAGTCTCAAGCTGGGATTTATTCATCAGAATTTATATATGTATATAAGCCATATGTATATAAGCTAAATTGCAAGTTATAAATATAATATACCTGCATAATATCAGTTATACAATCTGTTCACAAAGTAATAACTTGGAAAAGCTAGCCCTGGTAATTCCATGAAACATGTTTTTTTTTATATATATATACTGTGAGAAAAACCATGCTGACAGATTACATCCATGTTGGTCAGTAAGAGGTGTATGGTTACACTGCACACGTCTTGGTCAACTCTTGCATTTGGAAATTACTCTCTAAACCGATCAAGATTTTTGTGCAAGAATCCATGAAAAATCTTCTTGCATTAGCTAGAATTTATTATTAATTAGAAGCCAGTCATAAGCTGTGGTTAAATAAGTTTTTGTTGAGGGCCTTTACGTCATATGTAAAAATAGAATTTCTTTTAATCTGGTGCAGGTTTTTAATAAACAGGGTGTTATGAAGCCACAAGCACAAAACAAGAAATCAATAAGAGTAAACAGGGGGACTGCACCATAATTCCCGGCAATTAGATGATATTTATATATTTTGTAAGGTATAATTTGGATAGTACTTGTAAAACCAGTAATCAGTAAAATTTGCTTGGAAGCTAATGAATTAAGAACATTTATTTGTCAAATCTTTGGGATTAGTGAGTTTTTTTCACTGTTTAACCAAATATAATTTTATTCCAACTATACAGTTTCTGGAACGATTAGCTTATTTTGAGGAGCTGAGTTATCGACACAAGCAAGATTTGAACGATCAGACCATAAAGGAAATCCAGGAGGAGTTGGAGAAAAAACTTGCAAGTCAGCATAAACTTAGCCAAAAAGAGCGTGAAATGTATGAGGCATTACGTGGTATGTGGAACAATACAGTTTTTGTTCATGTGTGTACATATTTGTGTATTTATGTGCATGTGTGTCATTTTGTTTATGTGCATGAAACATGTAACACAGTATTGTTTGTAACAGAATATGGATTTTTTTACATTTGTTTATGTGCTTGTGTTTGTGTAATTGTCTATGTTTCGTGTGTGTGTGTGTGTGTGTGATGAAACATGAAAATAAATGCTATAGATATAGTTGTCTCTTACAGTAAAGAAATGCCTCCATATTTTTATTGACATGACATAAAACTAGTAATTGGAAAATAAGCAGATAAAATTCAAAATGCGAACAATGAGTTTGACCTCACCAAAAATTTAATACAATGAATTCCATCATAGATTAGTCATAAAAATTTATGCCACAAATATGTTGAAGGTAACAGTAGCATATTTGTTACAAAATGACAATATTTACTGTAGTTGGTGGTAAAAATCTTATACCAGTCTGATTCTGTGATAATTATGTATATAAGCTAATTTGCAAGTAACAAATACAATATACCTGAATAATGTTAGTTATATAATCTGTTCACAAAGTAATAACTTTGAAAAGCTAGCACTGGTAATTCCATGTAATTATTTTATTTTTTGGTATAGTCTATGACATAAACATTGATGACATATTATATCTATATTGGTCTGTAAAGGTGATATGGTTACACTGCACATGTCTTGGTCAACTCCTGCATTCAGAAATTTCTTTCTAAACTGGCCAATATATCCTATACACACTCCCTTTCATTCTTATGATTGAAACATTATTATTTTACAACCCTATGTTAAATATAGAAAACAGCACACAGATATTTTTAGCAGTGTAAAATCATATTACATTGAATGAGAGATTTAATTAATTGACTGAACTCAGAACCATTTGAATCACAATTAATTAGGTCTTATTCACTGTTATGCTTTGTATGTAAGTGTATGCATATTTTCTGTAAAACCAATGGTACATGCATTGATATCTCTGGTGTTATATTTTCTTTCTTTTTAATGTTAGGGAGACAGTGCTAATAAGTTTATGCTTTCTACTGAATCCCCAAAATTATATGTTTGCAACTGTACTTGACAAAGTTTCTCAGATAAAAATATATAATAAAAAACATAAACATTGAAGGTTTGCAATATTTGTTTTCAAACAGTAACAATAGAAAAAAGACTCATATAAGCTCATTTTACATGGACAATAAAAAATAGTTATGTTAATAGTATTGCATACAAGGTATTAGTTTATTGTTAATTTTAAACCAGCTGATGGACAAATTGTATCTTGTATATCATTGTGTAACTGGCAACCAATTCCAGACATTGCAGACACAGCAAATCATACAACTTCTGAACTTGAGATTTTGTATTAGTCAATCACAAAGAACTTTTATCTTGAAACATCACTTTTGATTGGCTGAAAAGTATAAACTCATTTTGATTGGCTGAAAGTATAAACTCAATTTTTTACTCAAGTTAAGTATTATGATTTCAGATATACTTTTACAGAATTATGGGTGGGTACGGGTGTATGATATTTATAGTTCAAGTTGCATTATAGATGGTAAATAAAGTTATTGATTAAGATCAAGGACTTGCAGTTACTGGTCCGTATTTAATATCTGTAGCACATTATGGCAAATATGATGATTTATTATGGTCAAGGACTTGCAGTTACTGGTCCTTATTTAATTTCTGTAGCACATTATGGCAAATATGATGATTTATTATGGTCAAGGACTTGCAGTTACTGGTCCGTATTTACTTTCTGTAGTACATTATGGCAAATATGATGATTTATTATGGTCAAGGACTTGCAGTTACTGGTCCGTATTTACTGGCTGTAGCACATTATGTGTAAATGCAGTGATTGATTAAGACTGAGTGAATATAATGATTGAGATCTACAATTGGCAATGATAATAGTGAATATGGTGACTGATTAAGATATAGGACTGGCAATGATAATAGTGAATATGGTGACTGATTAAGATATAGGACTGGCAATGATAATAGTGAATATGGTGACTGATTGAGATCTACAACTGGCAATGACAATAGTGAATATGGTGACTGATTAAGATATAGGACTGGCAATGATAATAGTGAATATGGTGACTGATTAAGATATAGGACTGGCAATGATAATAGTGAATATGGTGACTGATTAAGATATAGGAATGGCAATGATAATAGTGAATATGGTGACTGATTAAGGTATATGACTGGCAATGATAATAGTGAATATGGTGACTGATTAAGATATAGGACTGGCAATGATAATAGTGAATATGGTGACTGATTAAGATCCAGGACTGGCAATGATATTAGTGAATATGGTGACTGATTGAGATCTACAACTGGCAATGATAATAGTGAATATGGTGACTGATTAAGATATAGGACTGGCAATGATAATAGTGAATATGGTGACTGATTAAGATATAGGACTGGCAATGATAATAGTGAATATGGTGACTGATTAAGATCTAGGACTGGCAATGATAATAGTGAATATGGTGACTGATTAAGATATAGGACTGGCAATGATAATAGTGAATATGGTGACTGATTAAGATCCAGGACTTGCAATGATAATAGTGAATATGGTGACTGATTAAGATATAGGACTGGCAATGATAATAGTGAATATGGTGACTGATTAAGATCTAGGACTGGCAATGATAATAGTGAATATGGTGACTGATTAAGATCCAGGACTTGCAATGATAATAGTGAATATGGTGACTGATTAAGATATAGGACTGGCAATGATAATAGTGAATATGGTGACTGATTAAGATATAGGACTGGCAATGATAATAGTGAATATGGTGACTGATTAAGATCCAGGACTTGCAATGATAATAGTGAATATGGTGACTGATTAAGATATAGGACTGGCAATGATAATAGTGAATATGGTGACTGATTGAGATCTACAACTGGCAATGATAATAGTGAATATGGTGACTGATTAAGATATAGGACTGGCAATAATAATAGTGAATATGGTGACTGATTAAGATATAGGACTGGCAATGATAATAGTGAATATGGTGACTGATTAAGATCCAGGACTTGCAGTACTATAAGTGAATATAGTAAATAATAAAAGTCATATACTAGCAGTTACTGATCTGTGTTTACTGGCTGCAGTACATGGTTACAAGGACTCCAGTGCTGTGACTGTTCAATCATGTTTCATCTTCTGTTTTCATTTCTGATTCCAGATGTAAGTCTTCCTGCTTTGTTTATGCCCCTGAAGACTGGTAATGTGTTTAATCCAAGGGCACACCTGTATTTTCATCCAACAGGTAATTATTAAATAAATAAAGAATTTTTCATGAATATTTATTAACTGAAATTTATGATATGGCTTCAGTAACATTATAAGCAGCTTTTGTCATATGCTATTTTATGTGTTTTCTTTAATTTTATATCTAAAGATTTTTTTAATAAATTTTGTATCTAAAGATGTTGAGATTTGTTTATCACGTAACCAAAGAAACATTGCTTTACTTAATAATGTTGCCAAGCTAAAATACAGTATTTACAACATGAAGTTGTATTTTTAAAAAATTTCGCTGTGAAGTGATTGTCAACAAAACTTGCAGACATCATGGAATATGCTTTAAGCTTCATTTAACAAAGACATATGTCATAAATAGAAAGTCACTGTGCTAAATTACAGTTGTAAATACAGTTACTAAAGTATCATCAAGAACAAATCAAAGGGTACACAGTAAGCATCAAACAATGCCAGTAACATTAGAAATAAACATGTCTTCAAGACATGCATGGATTATATGTACCGATAATAAACATGTTGCTTGTGTATTACATATGCTCGACTGGAGAAACAACTTAGACACAGATATTCCATCATGTTATTTACTGGCATTGCAAGACATCTTAGACATGTCTCCACATAATTAAGTGGCAAATAAGGATCTGTGCTTTTCATTGTCAAGGTGATTTCAAGCGGAGAGCATAAATCCACATCTGATGTGATGCCGAATTTGAGTCTTCAGTATATACATTAAGATGCACACTTTGCACAGGAATGTGCACTAGGATCCCTGTTTTACACAGGTGAAATTTATTAGGATGCAAACTTTACACAGGAATGTGCACTAGGATTCCTCTTGTACACAGGTGAAATTTATTAAGATGCACACTTATACAGGAATGTGCATTAAGATACCTGTTTTACACAGGTGAAATTTATTAGGATGCAAACTTTACACAGGTATGTGAACTAGGATGCCTGTTTTACACAGGTAAAATTTATTAAGATGGACACTTTACACAGGAATGTGTATTAGAATGCCTGTTGTACACAGGTACAATTTATTAGAATGCAAACTTTACACAGGTATGTGCACTAGGATGCCTGTTTTGCACAGGTAAAATTTATTAGGATGTACACTTTACACAGGAATGTGCACTAGGATGCCTGTTTTACACAGGTGTTATTTATAATATGCAAACTTTACACAGGAATGTGCACTAGGATGCCTGTTTTACACAGGTAAAATTTATTAGGATGCACACTTTACACAGGAAGGTGCATTAGGATGCCTGTTTTACACAGGTAAAATTTATTAGGATGCAAACATTATACAGGAATGTACATTAGGATGCTCATTTTACACAGGTAAAGTACATTAGGATGCAAACTTTACACAGGAATGTGCCTTAGGATGCCTGTTTTACACAGGTATAATTTATTAGGATGCAAACTTTACACAGAAATGTACATTAGGATGCTCACTTTAAACAGGTAAAGTACATTAGGATGAACACTTTACACATGAATGTACATTAGGATGCTCATTTTACACATGTAAAGTACATTAAGATGCCCATGTTATGCAACTAATGTAAATTAAGATGCCCATTTATTGCAGTTAAAGTACATTAGGATGCACACTTTACATAGAATCCATTATTTTACACACTTTACACATGTAAGTATATTGGTATGTGCTTTTTACACAGGTAAAGTATATTAGGATGCACACTTTACATAGAAAGTACATCACACAGGGAATGTACATTAGGATGTACACTTTACACAAGTAATTTACATTAGAAGTCACAATTTACACAGGTAAAGTAACATCAGATGCACATTTTACAGAGAGAGAGAGTATATATTATGATATACACATTGAACAGGTAAACTACATTAGGATGCATAATTTACATAGGATAAGTACATTTAGATGGACACTTTACACAGGTAAATTACATTAGGATGCATAATTTACATAGGATAAGTACATTTAGATGGACACTTTACCCAGGTAAATTACATTAGGATGCATAATTTACATAGGATAAGTACAGTTAGATGGACACTTTACACAGGTAAATTATATTAGGATGCATAATTTACATAGGATAAGTACAGTTAGATGGACACTTTACACAGGTAAATTACATTAGGATGCATAATTTACATAGGATAAGTACATTTAGATGGACACTTTACCCAGGTAAATTACATTAGGATGCATAATTTACATAGGATAAGTACAGTTAGATGGACACTTTACACAGGTAAATTATATTAGGATGCATAATTTACATAGGATAAGTACAGTTAGATGGACACTTTACACAGGTAAATTACATTAGGATGCATAATTTACATAGGATAAGTACATTTAGATGGACACTTTACACAGGTAAATTACATTAGGATGCATAATTTACATAGGATAAATACATTTAGATGGACACTTTACACAGGTAAATTACATTAGGATGAACATTTTACACAGGTAAATTACATTAAGATGCTCACTTTATATGGGAAAAGTACATTAGGATGCATGCTTTACACAGGCAAAATACATTAGGGTGCACACATTACACAAGCAAAGTACATTAGAGTGCTCAGGGCTCCAAGTGGCCAAGTGGTCTAAAGCACTGTCCATTACAGATCACTGCCATCTCACCTCTGTTTGTGTGAGTTTGAGTCTAGGATTCGGTGAATGTGGATATGTGAGAAAGCTTGCCAGTAGCTCTCATGGGTTGGTGGTTCTTTCCAGTGATTTCCCGGTTTCTTCCTCCTCCATTAATACTGGCCGCCATGAATATCCTATCGTGTGCTGAAAAATGTTGTTAAGCCCAACAACAACCATTAGAGTGCTCACATTACACAGGCAGAGTATATTATGATACATACTTTACACAGGATGAGTACATTAGCATGCACACTTTACAGAGGCAAAGTACATTAAATTACATTAGGATTCACACTTTACACAGGTAAAGCACATCAGGATGTACACTTTACTCAGGGTAAGTACATTAAGATTAACACTTTACACAAGAAAAGTACATTAGGATTGACACTGTACAAGAAAATTATTTCAGGATTCAGACTTTACTCAAGTAAAGTACATTAGGGTGCACACTTTACACAGGTACAGTACATTAAGATGCACATTTTATACAGGCAAATTACATTAGGATGCACAACTTTACACAGGACAAGTACACATTACACAGATAAATTACATTGGGATGCACACTTTACACAGATAAATTACATTAGGATGCACACTTTTCACAGGTAAAGTGCATTAGGATTCACACTTAACACAGGATAGGTACATTAGGATGCACTTTTTGAACAGATAAGCTAGGTTAGGATACACAATTTACACGGGTAAATTACATTAGGATGCTCACTTTACACAGGTAAATTACATTAGGATGCTCACTTTACACAGATAAATTACATTAGGATGCACACTTTACACAGGATAAGTTCATTAGGATGCACACTTCACACAGGTAAATTACATTAGGATGCACACATTACACAAGACAAGTACATTAGGATGCCCACTTTACCCAGATAAATTACATTAGGATGCACACTTTACCCAGGATAAGTACATTTGGATGCACACTTTACACAGGTAAATTACATTAGGATGCACACTTTACACATGGTAAGTACATTAGGATGCACACTTTACACATGATAAGTACATTAGGATGCACACATTACACAGATAAATTACATTAGAATGCATGCTTTACACAGGATAAGTACATTAGGATGCACACTTTACACAAGTAAATTACATTAGGATGCACACATTACACAAGACAAGTACATTATGATGCACACTTTATACAGGTAAATTACATTAGGATGCATACTTTGCACAGGATAAGTACATGAGGATGCACACTTTACACAGGTAAATTACATTAGGATGCACACTTAACACAAGACAAGTACATTATGATGCACACTTTACACAGGTAAAGTATGAGTTTCTCCCATAAACAGGAAGCTGTCTTATCAGTGATATAGGTCTCAATGAATCACTTCAGATTTTAGACTTCATCCACTTTTTATGCCAAGCTCATAATCATTACATAACAGACAAAGGCATTGTAAATGATTAATTGATAAACATTTCATCTTGCAGGTTCCTCTGACATGCGATTGACACAACCACCATCAGTATTTCAGCTACCTCCCCTACCAAGGAATGTATCCTTTAATAGCAAATTTACTTTGCTGTAACAAATATTTTTCATGAATATTAGCAGTCTCTTATAATGAATGAAGAAATAAAATATAAATTAAATTTTAAATTTTAGGTATTATATTATATTTCAAAAAGTTAAATATTTCTTGCTGCATTTAACAAAGCATAAACTGTCAGATGTAAATTCCAGAAAGGTGTTATGTGAACTGTTTAATTCTGCAACTGACATTTACCAGTGTATAAAAAGAAAAGAAAACAAAAGTCTTAAAATTGCAATCCTTAATTAATTTACTATTTTCTTTCATAATGGTGTGTATTTTTGTAAGATCTTCAATTAATTAAATTCAATTCAATTCAATTCATGTAAGAATATTCTCCCTTGTTTTGAATCAGTCATCTTTTCATTAGCTTTAAACATTTTGTCAGTATAAGCAGTCATCATTTCATTAGCTTGAAACATTTTGTCAGTATAGTCAGTCATCTTTTCATTAACTTGAAACATTTTGTCAGTATAGGCAGTCATCTTTTCATTAGCTTGAAACATTTGGTCAGTATAGGCAGTCATCTTTTCATTAGCTTGAAACATTTTGTCAGTATAAACAGTTATCTTTTCATTAGCTTGAAACATTTGGTCAGTAAAGGCAGTCATCATTTCATTAGCTTGAAACATTTTGTCAGTATAAGCAGTCATCTTTTCATTAGCTTGAAATATTTGGTCAGTACAGGCAGTCATCTTTTCATTAGCTTGAAACATTTTGTCAGCATAAGCAGTCATCTTTTCATTAGCTTTTCTTGTCCTCTGCTCTGCCCTTCCTCCCATACTTGTATTTGGAAAAATACCAGACCAAATAAGTTAGCATTAAAAAAAAACATTTTACATTTAGAAAAATTACATTATTGACATGAAAGTCAAATCAAGTAATCTTTAGATAGCTAGAAACAAAATTTTATTTTTCTACCTTATAAAGTTTTTGCTAAATTTAATTTACAGGGTTTTCATCACAAATTTGAAAATCCTAATAAATTTGTGAAGAATAAAAACAATGAAGAATTGTTACATTGGTCAGATAATCAAATTAGGTCACCTACATATAAATACAAATATGCATAAAACAATTTGTATTTGTTTGTCTCGAGTAATTTTTAGATAAATGTACTTACGATTGTTGGTTAAACATGTCAAAAAGGTGTTTGTAAAAACATGTGTAAGTTTTGAAAGAAGTTCAAAAGTATTATTTAAAAAATTTGAAAATTAAGATCACAGTCACCAGAAACTGTCATGTCTTTAACCAGTCCCAGTCCAAGGTATCTAATTGTCGAATTTGGTCTGGTTTGATTAAATTATCTTTCAAGCTATTTTGCTTACAAGAAAATGCGACAGATGAAGAATAGTGCAAAAACAAAGCATCTCCATCCTTTGGTGGGGTGGGCAGAGGGTGTACACTACTAGGGTTGTGACATTTACAAAAGTTGTGAATATTTACATGACTGAGAGTACGTGCAAAAATCTATTTTAAATGCTGACAATGTCACATAAGAATTCACCAAAAGAACTTCATGAGTACAAATTGAATGTTATTTCTTCATTATAAATGGTGTTAAAATGAAAGTGAGTAAATTGAAATTAGCAATTGCAATTTTTCATGGATAAACAGAATTTATATAGATAAGACATTACCAATTTTAGGTATATGCTGGAAGTGGAATGTTTATGTTTATTTTTAACAAGTGTTCATTCATTATTAAGTTATTCAAAATTTCTGCATAATTTGTGCATTAACAATCATTCTAATGAATCAGAATAAACTTACATTGAACATAATGCATGTTGACTCTAATTTAGTTTACTCATTTCTTTAATTTGTCAATAAAAGACATATTTTCGTCTAGTGATACAGAATGAGGGGATGTAACTCTTACTGTTAGCTAGTAGTAGCAGCTGAAGGGAGGTAATTCGTACTGATTTGCAAAATGGTAGATGTTTTGGTTTAGGGTTTTACCATGTTGTTATTCCTTGACAGTGTTTTCAGAGAGCTTCTGTTGTGAATCTGTTTGAATTAAGCCGGAACTTCCACAGTCGTGGCCCTGGCTGGTTAATGGACCGGTACATACAGCAGCAGGAACCATTGCATAATGTACACATACCACAGACTCCTGCACATACATCAAATTTTCGATCCCCACCCTTTACACCCCTTCCAACACAAATCACAAGGTTTGAGCCAACAGAAGATGGTCATTCACTACTGACAAGGGAAAGAGAAGCTGAGGTGTAACCATGGTGATATGGACAAAAAGCGATCACAATTTAGAAATTTTGAACTTGCACTTGTATTGACTCTATTTGTATTGGAGAAGCATGACAGGAGTGTATCTTAAGCAATGTATAGTGTCCACATGTTCAAGAACATTACCTTCATCTGACCCCAGTCACAAATGTGACATTGTGTATTTCTTACAACAAATTGTAGCCATTTTAGAAATTGGTCCATTATTTATCTAATCAGGGCGGAATTTAGGTGATGGTGTATGATGCATCAGATGATTTTAGTATGACACAACAGAGCTACTATGTGTATATTAGTATATATTAATATATGACACAATAGAGCTACTATGTGTATATTAGTATATATTAATATATGACACAATAGAGCTACTATGTGTATATTAGTATATATTAATATATGACACAATAGAGCTACTATGTGTATATTAGTATATATTAATATATAACACAATAAAGCTACTATGTGTATATTAGTATATATTAATATATGACACAATAGAACTACTATGTGTATATTAGTATATATTAATATATGACACAACAGAGCTACTATGTGTATATTAGTATATATTAATATATGACACAATAGAGCTACTATGTGTATATTAGTATTTATAATATTTGACACAATAGAGCTACTATGTGTATATTAGTATATATTAATATATGACACAATAGAGCTACTATGTGTATATTAGTATTTATAATATTTGACACAATAGAGCTACTATGTGTATATTAGTATATATTAATATATGACACAATAGAGGTACTATGTGTATATTACTATATATTAATATATATGGAATTATATTAGTATATAATGAAAACTGTTTAGAAGAGCTTTGGTTAAATTCAGACTGAATTTAAATGAATGAATTATTTATCATTCAAGGATGACCTATTATGGGATACTGATTCTCTACTATGAAATCAGTGAATCAGTCAAATGAACACTTATCTCCATAGACTGTACCATACTTAAAGTTTGCTTATGTGATGTTACAATATCCTTTTATATAACTTACCTTATTGTAAGACATGTGACAGTATACTTTACCTTTTGAAATATACAATGTTATGCCTTGCTTCATGCAACATTTAACAGTGTATTATTACTTCATGAAAAATGTGACAGTGTGCCTTAATGAAAAATGTGACAGTGTATGTTATTGTATGAAACATGTAAAATTCTGCATTGGTGTTGATATATGTGACTGTGTGCCTTACTTTATGAAAAATTGTGACAGTGATCCCTACTATATGGAACATGTAACAGTGTTCCATGGTGTATGAAACATCTGAGTGTGCCTTACTATATGAAACATTTGACAGTGTGCCTTACTATATGAAACATGTGACAGTGTGCCTTACTGTATGAAACATGTGACAGTGTGCCTTACTGTATGAAACATGTGACAATCTTCCTTGGTTTATGATAAATGTGACAGTGTGCCTTAGTTTATGAAACATGTGACAGTGTGCCCTGATGAAAAGGCTTAGAGATATGGATTAATACCAACAGATCTGGGTAAATGCAGTTTGTTCTGAGAAATCATTAGAACAATTAACATAGACCCTGATCTGCCAGCATATTATGTGATGACATATCAGGTTCCGTGTTGTTCGCAGTTGGTCTTGATTTACAGTCCAGTATATATGGTAATAAAAGGAGAAAATGACATACATTTATCTTTGATGGATCAATTTTTACAATCAAAGGTTGATGTTTGTACCGTATTCCCTCATCAAATACTGCCCATGGGAACTATTGAATATATTGTCTTACAACGAGACTGCTTTATGACTCAATGATCATGCTTTATAAATAGAAACTGTAATAATGATAGCATCATAATGAGTGAGAGACTTCTACATCATGTAATAAAATGGTTTACATTAGCAGTCATTTTTTCTTGCTCAGTATAGTATAAGCTCAAAAAGTATGAAGGTCAATGTTGAAAAAAGAAATTTTATGAACAAGAACCCTTAAAATAAATATATGCATGTCGTCTTACAAGATAAAAAGCTAAAAGAAAATATATTAACATGCTTTAAGACATGAATGAAAGATAATAATTATACAACCCTCAAAATATGGGATTGAAAGTTGTCAAATTTAAACTGTTTTGAAAAACTGATTTTTTTTTTGATTTTTGTTTTATAGTTAAGGAATAATATATATCATGTTTGTGTGTGTGTTAGAGAGAGAGAGAGAGAGAGAGAGAGAGAGAGAGAGAGAGAGAGAGAGAGAGAGAGAGAGAGAGAGAGAGAGAGAGAGAGAGAGAGAGAGAGAGAGAGAGAGAGAGAGAGAGAGAGAGAGAGAGAGAGAGAGAGAGAGAGAGAGAGAGAGAGAGAGAGAGAGAGAGAGAGAGAGAGAGAGAGAGAGAGAGAGAGAGAGAGAGAGAGAGAGAGAGAGAGATGTCTTCAACAGTTTTTAAAGTACTTAAAATCCTGTCCATTGTTTATGACAGGCATGTTGTTTTGTACATTTAAATATCTGGTGTATGCTCATTTTCGCAACTTTTTTTGGTGGCGAAAATCTTTAATTCATAAGGGTATTTATTGATATAGTCTTCAGTGATATTTTCATTCTAAAAAAAAATAACATTTCATTCTGATATAAATATGATTAATTATTATTGACGAGGTACGGAGATCTACTGAGTTTAATGACTCATTTTTAAATAATTCTTTGCACCAGAGTGGTGTTTAAAAAATATTTAAAAACCATGTTACACTAAAATGTAATATTAACTCAAATTATCAATTATTAATGAATTTTTTGTTGAGATGTTTTCTGGTATACAATACAAAAAAATTTATTTTCTATTTTTTAGTTTAAAATAAAGTTTTAAATCCTTAAAAAAGTTGTCAGTGACTGGCTCTCTCACATTCCTTTTATTTCCAACTTCCTATATTTGCTTCAATTCCACTGTGTGAAGATGTTGCTTCAAAGTTACTAAATATTAATTATAATATTATAATATATAATTAAATTATTAATATTAAATATTTAATTGCAGATTTGCTTCATTTGTAGAACTTGAAAAGCCTTTCATTTTTTTGTCCATTTTTGTATATATTTTTAGGAGTTTTTGATATGTCATAGATATTTTTATATTTTCAGTAATAGCAGATACATCTCACAGCAGATTTGCATAGCTTGTACAACTTCAGTGGTTTTTATGCTAGAATGCTGTCTAGAGTGGTTTATGCAAAGCTGTTTCTCACTTTTCCATGTTTAGTAATGGAAGCCATTTGATACAGATGAAAAAGTTTTGATGCCAGGATGCTTTCAGAAAAATAGTTTTTGACAAGAAGGTGCATACATTTTTTTGTGTTTCTATTTTAATTCAATAGTAACTAAATATGTCAGACTGGCATACTTTGTATAAAATTAACGAGCGAAGATGCTCCCTCTAATATTTGGGTTTAAATAGTCAAGTGGTTTATGAAAAGCTGAAAATATTCAATCACACATGAAGGACAAAAAAGATGGACGAACTAAAAATGAAAGAAAGATTATCATCATCTCATCATTGTACTGTCTGTATACAAGACATTAAATTGATTTATGGGAAAGTGTGACCTGATTTACCTAGTGTCTTGATTCACATATGTGTATTCACCCATTGTCCTGATTTAGTTTTCACCTATTGTCACGATTCACCAAATGTATTCACCAACTGTCCTAACACATATTGTATTTGTATTGTCCTGATTCATTCACCTTTTGTCCCAACTTACCTCTTCAACAGGTGACTTTTCTTTATTCTTAAAAGATAAATGACTTAAGGATAAATGAACAAAGGAACACAGCAAATGGTCCAAATTTTCAGTTTATTTGGAATTTGTACAAAACTAGCTAATCATAATCCAGCTATCTAACAGCTAGATTATAAATGCAGACTTGCGTACTACACTTCATTGATACAGTCAAAATCATTTTTATATTAGTAAGATTGAAAATAAATACTCAGAAATATACAATCCTGCCAGGTGTGACATAAAACCACTACTCAGGGCCAAATCCTAACATGCCTCTATTCTGCTGTTAGACATATTGGTTTTTGTGCACATGTGCCTTGGCTTCATATTTTTTGAGATATTTTAGTGTAAGCATTTATTCAAAATAAAAATATAGGTATGTTGGGGTGGGGTAGGATTTGGTTTCTCCACCACCATTTTAAGTCTTTAATACTGACAAGTTTGACTGTGTCTAGCTTGCACATTTTGTGCTCAGACAATGATACCGAGGGTGGCATTCTTTAACATTTTTAATTCTTTAACATTTTTTCATTGCCTTAACATTCCCAATTTATTGCATGACAAAAGAAGCCAATTACTACCTTAAATAATCAGAACAGCTGGTTGTTCAGGGACTGCCACTCCCAAAGGACCAAAGATAGATTTTTTTGCTGGAAAAAATTGGTACTTCTGAGTCGGCTAAATCGTGAAATATAACAAGTAAAATGCACCAACCATGAGGTTTGTGCTTTATAAGACAAGAATATGAAACAAATCAAGACTTGGCATACAAAATGTCTATTCTGCAATGAAGTAATGGCTCTATGTAACTGCTTGTAACCATGGTTGCCAACAAAAACACAACATTAGGAAAGAAGGCTGCCTCATACACAGAAGTTCTAAAGGGAGGTAATACACTGATACATTGCAAACATGACTAGAAATGTTTACCTTGTCATGAATAAAATACTTTTTTCCCCAAATTACAGATCAATACCTCTAGAATATTTTACATGGTTTTCATGCAAGAATATACTGGTGTTATGACATTCGGCTAAATAAATGCAGTGTAACTCTGTCCACATAGGTCTTTGCATGCTCTGCATTAAAACATTTGTGTTCATAACCTGACAGAACAGTGCAAGCAATAATGTTTGGTAAAGAATAAAAAACTTTGCATATTTTGACATTTTCACAGAAAACTAAGTCTGTAAACCATCTGTGACAACTGTCATGTGGAATTGCTGAATGATATCATCTCTGATAAATTTGTTGTAACAATCAAAGAGCAAAGCAAAAGCTTTACCGCTTGAACACAAAAGTGCAGGATTTTGTTCGCAGAACAACTAAACCTATGAAACATACCTAACTAGAGCATAAGAAATAAAACTTGCATAATAAACATTGGTTACATTTGCATTTACAAACCTAGTTTTTCTGCAAAAACGTAAAAATATACCAAAAAAATCATCCGATTAATGATGTTAGTTTACTGTCAAATAAGACTGATTTATTTGAAGACATTGGTAGTGGTCATTCTGAAGAAAACATATAAATGACACTTTTCCATACAATTATTTATTAAAAAAAGATATCACACAAATGTGTACAAAAACTTATTTGGACAGAGTTTATTTTTTAATCATTATGGTTAAAAACAATGTGAGCCTGACATGTCATCGGTGCCAGTTGATAATTGCTTATAAGTAAAGTCAAACTGCAAACAACAAAGATCTATTTCTGCCATAGCATAATGCACCAGCAGATAATAATCACAGCTCCCAACAAACTGCACAGACCCAAGTCAGCTAGTGCATTATGTGACAGTAGATCTGGGTCTGTGCAGTTTGCAGTTGGACTCCACTTACAAGCGAGAACAAGGGAGAACATAGGATGCATGGCTATCAAAAACCTGCCTCTAAATTTGAACATAATTGTTAATAACAAAAGACAATGTCAACACTGCAACAAGAAAAGTGACACCTGTATCTCACTATCATCACATGTGGATAAAACAAAAATAGATGCCATCATTATTATTTGCATGTAACTTGCTAATGTTTTATTTCAAACAGTGGTTAATTATGAACACACTTCTTATGAAGAGTTATCCTTAAGTTTGCATCTGACTTGGGTGTATGAAAACTAAAATAAAAAGAAACAGAGCAAAGCTGAAGTAAAATAATACTGTTTAGAATGAGGTATAAAGAATTCATGGATTAATACAAGATAAAATGTCAGGTATTAATTATAGATTATTTTTCAAATTCTATTACAAATGCCCCAATTTAGACTAAATTTCTCATAATTTCTTCTCAGATTGAGATTTTACTCTTGATAAATCTGAAAACGTTCTTAATTTTTTAACATGCTAGTCAGTAAAAAGGATGAAAAGTAATTCTTTAGCTTTAAAATTGAGCATTGGAAAATCATTATTTTTGGGAAAAAGAGTTTAGAAATTCTTCAAACAATGAGGAAATTGTATTTTCAAGATTTTTTTTTCATTTTTTTTTCAGAAGCATTCTAGATATATTTATTTTAATTCTTCCATGCATGCCAGATTTTCAGTGAAAAATTATTGTTGGCAACCTGTCAATATATTAGGATCTCAGTCTGAAGAATGAAAATGGAGATGCTAAGTGAAAGTGTAATCAAAGTATGCAAGGCACATAATAGTTGTCTCCCTTCAATTTTGTATCTACCATTTTGATGAAAAATGTATCCATTTTGCAAAAGTTTAAGAACATTAATTATGAAATATGTGAGTTTACAATTATCCTAATGCAAAAAGATACCTGAAACTTTAGTGTTTCTTTAAAGCTGTCTGGTGGAACATTCAATTTACTGCAAATAAATCTATGTACCATTAAAACTTACTGACATAAGTGAAGACAAAGGAAAACGGCTCAAAGTCACTCATTTTCCATTTATTAAGAAATCCTTTCACTAACAATACAATTAACCTAATTACTGATTTTGTGCCATCTGAGCTTTAATCATTTATATCCTGATTGAAGTTAAATTTTAATTTGATTAAAAAAAACTTTTTCTATCATTACTCTGCAACATGTTAAGATGCTGTTCAAATTCTTGATCCTTCACATAACACTGTAATCTGAATTAATTTAAAATGGAAGCATTTACTAATTCACCTTGTAACACATTCAATTCTATAAAATCTAAATTTTTACAATGAAAACTTGTGCATATTAACATTTTACCCTCATGGTGGATGCCAAATTTATTTTGGCATAATGGATGAAAAATCCATTGTAAATATCAGACAATAAAACATGGTATATTGCTCAAATTGAAACTCTGTTAACCTGTTTACCTATGATTATGCAATGATCTAAAGATAGCTTGTCATACCATTTGTAAGTCAACAACCAGAATTGCCAAGGTAAAGTTTCCAACAGTTACCATGAGGTCAATATAAATGAACTTTACATACTGACATTAGTCAGCATATGAATTGACAGCTGTAAGATTGCCATACAAAACATGAAAAAAAAAAACCGACAAAAGGTTAAAATAAATTACAACAAAAAGGAAGAAAAAAATTAAATAGAAAACATTGGATAAATAGATACACTGAGGTAATACATGATGTAATATTAGACGAGTTAGTTTTTCTCTGCCAATTTTTAATGTTTCCTGGCCATTGCAATGAACAACTGTGATGAGGCAAAAACAACAGTGGATGGTCCACCCTTACAAATTCTGGATTTTGGGCAGTTTATAAGCATTCTGTGGACTGATCTTTATACCAATACAAGTCATAACTCTAATCTATGGCTTAAATGCAACAAAGTTTTCCAAGCACTCTCACTGTTTATTAGCAACTATCCTCTGAATTCACCACATCTGTCCAACAGCTGTAGAACTCCTAGATGAACAATTAGTACTGATCATTCACTAATGAACTGCAAATATCCTCTGCCACTGTCAGTAATGTCTGAGAATAATAAAATGTGATGGAGAAGAACTTGTTGGTTTTGTCACTAAGTCTACTATATTTTCTCAACGGTACAGACCAAGATTTACCCTTGTATGATGTACCTACAAGTTTGAGTTCATGTTGGTTTTAGATGTGATTTTTTTAAAAAAGTGAATAGTAAAAACCATTATCTGCTGCTGCAAAATGTCATTGTTTATATATGGCTGTACATTATGCATGGATAAGTAATGTATAAGGTTGACTCCTTCATAAGTAACTGAAGATTTGACTGCTACAGAAATTGTGCCTCGAAGGGCTGAAGCAGTGTTTCTACTGGAAAATTAGTTGGGAGTTTAATGAAAATACAAATAAGACAAACTGTAAGGTCATACAAATTTCTACAATCAACACCTAATTATGAGACCAAATGGTCTCTAGTAATTTTGTTCAAATCTGTTTTCCTTTCAAATTTCGTGCCACTGTTCAGGACAAATATTAGTAAACACAAGATGGTGGGGAGGGACTCCATGTTAAGCTATACTCAAATGACAAATTTCAGCATAAATCTAAACAAGTGCTATACTGGCCAAAAAGAAATTTCCAGAAATCCAAGACCTTTTTACTGCCATGTGTTGAAAGTATCTTGGATGTTCTTTGGTCCTAAAAAGATTTTCAAATTAGCTGCTGTGATGGTCACAATGGATGTCAGATTGGCACCGTCTTCATTTAGAACCAAGTAAATATCATCTCAAATAATTTGGTGAAGCTCATCACTACGACCATCCCTTCAAGGTGATTACAAAATTGTACAAAAATAGCACCAGATTCTTTTAGGAAGGAATCATATGACCATTCATTTGGGAGGAATAGATGACCACCATGGAGGCCATACTGAAGGTCAGTTTTGCATCACTTTCAATTATGACCAAATAAACTGGAACCATTTTTTTTTCATTACCAACTAGACATCACAAGAACTCTTTTAGTGAATACCCTATACTGCTATCACTATCCAATCAGGAGTAGTGATAAAAAGATTTTCAAGCATGACAATGATGGTGGCCATATTGGATGTCTGAATTATACCATTTGCATTTATGGCTAACTATGCCATGTGGTGAATGTCTGTGAAAAGTTTCATAGGAATCTTTCAAAGTTGTTTAGGAGGAGTAGTAATAACAAACTTGTATTAACTGATGCATCGATGATGAACAACGGACCATTAAAAGATATCCAGGTCTTCAACCAGTTGAACTATAAAAACTGATAATGTTCATGGCTTTGCCTCCATAATAAAAAGTGACCACTGTATCTAACTTTCCACTAGCAAGTCTTGATAATTCTTATACTGCATTACTTCCCTATGAGAACCAGTGATAACACTGTAAGCAACAATGTTCATGTCAGGTTCCTGAGATTATGTAACAGCATACAGTACATTGGCTTTATTTCAATGATGTAAATTATAGCTATTTTTTTTTTAAAAATGGTTTTACATTCTGATAATTTTTATTTTAGCAATTACAGATACCAGGTGATTTTATTATATAAGGTGGCGTATTTTGACAGAATTTGTTCCAAGACCCCTAAATCACATCTCTATCATTAAAACTATCTGCCATAAGGGATATAATCAAGAAAATATAAAATTAAATTTTACTAAAGCAGAATTTGATTGCAAAAAAGAAAAAAACTTTTGCTGTGATGCACAGCAAACAGAGGGAAATAAAGAGAGATCAGCAAAATATAAAGCATACAAAATGAATGATCAAACTAAACATGAAATTGAGCTATGTACAAAATTTAAATTTACACAAAAGCTGACAAATAAACTTACTACAATAGTAGACATACATTTTTGACATACAAAGTCAATTTTTTAATAGAAACACAACAAGATGGAGAACGTACAGAATCAAACAAGGTTTCATGATTCAACAGTGTTAATTCACACTGGTATTAGCTATGTGAAAGAAAAATTTAACTTCTAAAGACAGCATAAAATTTTAACAAACTTGCTTTAGGAACATAAAATGGCAAAAGAAAATGTTTCACAATTGTGCCTTGATGAATAGGAAGGTAGGCAAGTGGAAACCCCCTCCCAAGAATTAAATGCTAAACAAGCCAGCTGCTGACAAGTTGAGAAAATTGCAGGTTTATCCTAAAATCAAAGATAAGTAATCTCATGCCTATCAACTTAATCAGACTTGCGACTGAAAGGTATCTTGCACATGGACTCAGCCAAGACAGTATCAGACATACTATGCAGGACAAGAAAATTAATTTGGCTTTCAGAGGTATTTTGCATGCCAACTTAACCAATCAATTTTCTGAGACATCTTGCATATCAGCTCACTGAATCTTACAAAAGAAAACTTAACCTAACATGTGGTTTTGATTAATTGACAAATCCCCAAGCTCCACCTATCCATTATACTCACTTAAAAGTTAGCTTCCAATGAACAAAGCATAAACCCCAATCTGCTGACACATGCTGTGCTGGTAAATCTGAGTCTATGATATTCATTCTACTGACCAGTCCTAACAAACTGTATTGATAGAGATCTGCCATCCCATAATGCAATGGCAGATGTGGGTCTATACAGTCTGCATTCGGATCTAACTTGTAGGCAACCATATATGGTACCAAGCACCAGATGGAGCATTTTTTATTCAACATTCCAATTTACTGCTGTCCACTCTCAAGCCAGCAGTTTGATTTATTACATAACATCCAGGTGTAGAGTTTGTCCAATGTTAAGTTGGCCTGTTTAATTGATGATAATCTTCATAACCTATTCACTATGTAAAGTGTATAAATTGAAACTGTTATAACATCACTACCTTTTATTTAAATTTTTTGAAATCTTTTCACTATGACCCCTTAATTTATTAATGAATTAGTACTACAGTCCAAAGAAACATCTGATTTTAAAGACAATGCTGTGCTTGTTAGAAGGTTTGATTATTTTTTTATTTTTTGGACTGGTCAATTAGGCTTATGATTCATCACTAAAAATGTCTGCACATTTTTAGTGCCCACTCCAGGAAGGATAGAAATTGTTCAGGACTGACGGCACAAAAACCAAGAAAGCATTAACAAAACCACTGAAAACCAATTGAAAATATTGCACATATACCAAAATGAGGCATACTATCTAGTTTGATTATTTGTGTCAATGAAAGAAAATGTTAACACCACTTGCAATGGCACTGCTTTCAAACTTAACGTCTGCTCGGAGCTCTATTTTAACCTAAATAAATAGTCACACACAATAGCTAAGCAATTCTAGTTCAAACTACTACAAACTCTATTTCATTTTTTTTGTGGTTTGCATAAAATGAACTAGTTCCTCCAAACTAACCTTGTTAATATACTGATTCATCAATAATGGATAACAAGATTAAATAAATATGAAAAATAAATAAGGTCAGTAACTGTACTCAACATGCAAACAATATTGTTTTTAAAATCCAAATATATTCAAGAGACAGGGTTGATATAGAAAAATAGCCTGCTATGAAATGGATTTATTTGGCTCTATGTAGCAACGTTTTCACTTTTACAATATATTCTATTTGAATAAGAAACTATTATTTGAAAACTGCCAAAATTCTTCTTAATTTTCCTGCCAAATTACCTATAGAAGCTGGTATTCTGACATAGCCCAACCATATTATTGTATAATCACCAACTTTAAAATCAAAAGCGATAAAAAAAAACCTTTTTTGCCATTTAAATCTATGTACACAAATATACATTAATTATGGTCAAAATAAAAAAAATTGCTATTTCTAACAAAGTGAAAAGCAGAACTTTATCAACTCATTCAACATGTATTAGGAAAAAGCCAAACTTGACAAATTTGTCATGTACATGATGATACCTCTAAAGATTATTAGTTTCTGAATTTTGACATTTAAATTTTTATATTAAGGCTTTGACATTATGCCACTGAAATTTCCAGCTCTCTATTCTTTCTCACATAAATGTTCATCATGCTGACTCATGTAGTTAAGGTAAAACAGTGGTTAGAGAAAGTGTAAAATGTTACAGGATACTTGTGTATACATTTTTGTGTAAACACTGGATGTGGCTGTTTTTTTTATTTTTCTAATACAAATTGCAACATTTAGGAACATGATGTTTACAGGTACTTAAACTTCATGTTCATTTCATCAATGGTCATTAATTATGCAGTGTATGTTACTACCTACATGCACAAATTTTCCCCTCTAATATCTGCTACTGAATTTGTTGGGTTTTTAAAAAATTATTTTTTGCCACTTTTAAGATATCATATCAAGTGGCTCTCGAGTGTGCAGTTATACACTTTATCAATGGAGTTATTGCAGTTCACGATACTGAACATGTATCACTGGTAACAACTCCAAATATTTAGTATTAATTATTTATTTCTACAAAAAAACTGATTTTGCACCATAGATCTTTGTCTAGCTTGCAAAACATTACATTACTTTATGGTTTATTGAGAAATGAGGTTCATATACCAGCTGAATTTTTTTTTACTTTAATGTAGAGTTACAAATAATAAAACTAACTTTTTATTTTTTAGGAGTTTGAAAAAAAACTAACCCAAAGATATGAGAAAGCTACTGATGGTTATTTAAGAAATTGGTACTGCATTTTTACTATTCATTTGTAAACCTCTTTAAAAAACCCAAATCAAATGTGAATATTGGCAACAGCATACATGACAAATCTAATTTCAACAATGTGCAGATTGAATAACAGAATATTTAAAAATATTTAATTCAATTACTGCTCAATTTACAACATTAGCAGTATTTTTAATTTCAATTAAAACAAAAAATTAATTAACTTGTCCATATTTCAAGTGACTGTAAAGACCTTAAAAAAATTTCACCCTACTGTTGTCATATGTTCCAAATTTTTACATTCTGAAGAAGTGAAAATTTTGAATAATTAAATTCAAAACAAAACACAAAATTTACATTTCCCAACATACAAGGAGTTTTGCATCGAAAAATGTTCCTTTTCTTACTGACATTTTTATCTTTACAGTCAGAAAATGTATCGGAAATTAGATCTTTCTGTGTTACAATTTTGCATAAAAAGAGACAATGGACAAACAAATAAGGTTGACACTCATGGAAACCTAGCAAATCATTCCCATGCTACTTTAAAATGGCATGACCATTCAATCTTAAACTCTGATTCTTTCAAAATATAACCATATATGATATTGTAGTAAATGCACCAATATTTACATTATAAAATTGTTTATATTAAACATAAATGACAAATCCCCAAGTTCTACTGACCTCTAAACTATTTCTAGCCATCAATCAGTTTACTCAAAATTCCAATTAGTTGCTGCTCACTCTCAAGCTGGGCTATGTTTATTTTATTAAATAATTTCATTTTTGGTGTTAAGCATACCATACTTATTCTAACAGATGCTCGGGAGGGAGTGCAGTCTCCAAATGGGGGGGGAATAATGTGCATCAATGTCTGACTGAAAATATTTGGAAATCATTTTGATATTTCTGACAGTTACTCATATACTCTTTGAAATACCATACTAGATATATACAGATTGATAAGGTAGGATTTTTTTTTTTGTTTTTTGAAACTTAAAGGGGAGGGGGCACATTAGAAAGGGTCTTTTAGAAGAATAACTATGGTAAATTGCAGTGTGCATTTAGTGATGCTATGATATCTAACAGAAATTTATCATGTACAGCACACAAATCAAACTGCTATAACCATCTTGTATGCAGTTTTGAGTATGAACCATGCATCATTTACAAAATATTTAAATTTTGAGTTGGGGATTCGTATATTATGATAATATGATTCCTAATGCCATTTTGTTCTAGAAGAAAAGGCCTATCGACCATTTTGTGCATACCACATTTTTCTGCATGTAATATACAGCTGTCGGACAGCAAGCAAAATAGACCCACATAGCAAATAAAGGTTTAGTTTGGTTTCATGTTTTGCAACACAGAAACATTAGTCAATTACTTGCTGCCATAGCAACTGTAGTAAATGACTTGCTATGAAAACACTGACCAACTGACAAGGACCAATCTGATGGCCAGATTTTAACCTTTAACATTTCTGGTCACAAACCAGGCACACAAACCACTGAATGAACTAGCTAGCATATATGGTTACTGCATTTCTGTAAATTTTCACACACTTTCTATTAATTATTATTCCATGCATATAAATTGTTAGAGATTTTAAAAAAAATGATTATCATTTTGTATGAACCTAAATGTTACAAATGTTTTAAAAATGAAAAGAGTTTTCTGCACAAAAGAATTAATGGCCAAAATTTTTGATGGATTGATAGTGTATGCAAATTTATAGACTGTTCAGCATCTGCCAATCAAGTGACTATGACCACTCTAATCAGCAACTTTACTTAACATTTTATATAACAAATGTTATGCCAAGCTTGAAAATATAACTACTTGAAAATGACAAATGGTGCCTTCTGATTGGTCAGAATATATTTTAGTAAGTTTTTTTTAAAAATCAAGTTTTATGATGAAGGTGTTAGATCTAGCAGCATGCTGAGTAAAGGAAGACCTGGGTGTGGGCTATACATCCTGATTGCATTTAGGTGAATAATATACACACAACTACCATATATACTCATGTCAAGTTGGATCTAACTGCACAGACACAGAGCTGCCATTGCATAATGCACTGGCAGATCTGGGTCCACACAAGTTAACAGTAGAACAAATAACACCGATCCTGGTATACTAGTCAACTATGTGACAGCACATCAGCATCTATGTTGTTTGTAGTTGGACTTCAATTGTATGTCAGTATGTATGGTAAAGAGTTGGACTTAACTTGTATGTCAGTATGTATGGTAATGAGTTGGACTTCACTTGTATGTCAGTATATATGGTAAAGAGTTGGACTTCACTTGTATGTCAGTATGTATGGTAAAGAGTTGGACTTCAACTTATGTCAGTATGTATGGTAAAGAGTTGGACTTCACTTGTATGTTAGTATGTATGGTAATGAGTTGGACTTCACTTGTATGTCAGTATATATGGTAAAAAGTTGGACTTCACTTGTATGTCAGTATGTATGGTAAAGATAATGACTGCACAAGCATCATGAAGCATTATAAGTACAAACTCCTATTTCACCAGGAATATTTCCAATAGCTATTCATGACCAGGAATAATTCCAATAGCTTCACAATACATACATACTTCTATTTAATTAACAATATCTCCAATAGCTGTTCATTGCTGCTCTGCAAAGTTCAACAAACATTCACTCCACATTTATGATTGTAATTAACTGTCACATGACAATCATGCAACTATGGCATGTAATATGAATAAGATAGCATACTGGACTTGAGTAGATGATCTCCATCTGAGAGTTAGCTACATTGGTTGCTATGGCAACACCAGCAGCATTGGATACAGCAGTAATTCATGTTTGTAAACAATGGCCATGATACTTTGTATGAAATCCCTGAGATGGTTGGCACTTCTTGGAATATTTTCTCAGGAATAAAAATAATCTGTTCCCATGGTAACATAACCATAATAAATTACACATTCACATAAGTAAACATTAGTCCATGCTACTCATTTATCTCAATTTCAGTCAAATAAATTGTCATTCATGCAATTGGTGTCAGCCATGAAATCGGTATCACTAACCTGATTTGGTGTTGTGCATTAAAACTGAATGATGAAACTACCACTTTTTGCATATGGAATTGTTGATACTTAGCTAGCTAAAATGTTCACTTTTTCCAAATACGGTATAAACACTGAAAGAAAAGTAGCTCTGTTCATTTACAACAGGCACATATCCATATATATTTCCAGGATTTACCATATACTTAATAAACAAAACCTTTTCAAATAAGACAGTTGTATTTCAGTTTACCATTATATTAAATTTGATTTATCTTCATGCAGGTAGGTGTCTGCCATCTTTAGAGTCAGCCTTTTCCAGTAATAACACTGACAGGAAATGTTTTTTGTTAAAATTTTTTTAGTTTTATTGGCACTTTTACGAATTATTGGCTATATGATGATAAGGAAATGGCTGTTGAGCATCTTTTCCAAGGAAACACCAAGGGAGCTAACCCAGGGTGGTCAGGGCAGGTTATTTAAACTATGACCCTTGTCTTACAAGTTCAATCCTTTACCACTTAGCTAGCATGGTCACAAATTTGCCACTGAAATAAAATTAACCTTGTACATAATACTAAATACACAAAAACTGCTATTTTATCAAATATAGGTATAAACTATTTAATTTTTATATGAAATCTATTCCTCTGCAACAAATCATACTGGAGGATATCTAAAGATGGCAGACAGTGATTTAAATAGATGCAATTGTGAAATCCTTTGATGTCATATGAAAAATTAGCAACTATAACTTTTAAAAAAAATCAATAACACTATATATCTTTCAAGCCATTCATTCATCACTTTATTCATCTTTAACATCTTTCTACTGTCAGACTGAAGAACATTGTTGAAAGACTAGATTTTTTTGCTGTTGAAACATTCATTCTACTTTTCAATCATGGTTATTTGTAAAATGTTGATCTTGTGCCATTTGATATTTAATATGAATATTAAAAATAAATATCCCCTGATGAGAATGTGTATATTATTCTGTTCTCCTGATTTATGATGATGAGTATGGTATTTAGGTGTAATAAATAATGGTCCAGCTTTACTTACAAAGCATCCAATGAAATATGAGTATGTGATAACAGCTAGGCTATGATTAGCTGCTGTCAGTTTTATGGTAATTTAGCTTTCGATTGGTTAAATGTGACTACTGCAGATGCAATCTGGTAACTGCTGTTGTTTTTCCCTTCACAAAAGTATACACTTTGATGGGACAAAGTGAGAGATTTTTAGAAACAAAAATGTGGGCAAGCTAACTTAAGTACTGTACATCACTGAGTTTTTACCAGCATAACATTTCTGAAAATTAGGGAGCTTAATTTAATTTATAAAAACTTGATTTACCCAAACAGTATTACAACTAAACACAACACTTGTAAACTGTTAAGGAACAAAGCAAATCATAAAATTTTGGTGTCACACATTAGCTTAATTACCTAATCTGCATAATTCTTGTAAGGTTTAACTACCGTATTTGCTCATGTTTAACAAGTGCTTGGCTGTGAATACCATACAATGAGATCTCAATATGATGTGGCTCAATACAACACAGTCTCTCATATAACACTGGTCAGGCCAATAATCCCCACTTTCTCGATCAATGTACTTTTCATATAAGTACCTAAATATATCAGTCTCTCACATAACATGGATCAGTTCATGTATCCCATATTCTGGACAAATATAGTTTTTATATTAGAAGTAACTCACTATAAGGCAGTCTCATATATAGCACTGAACACTTACAGCTTTCCCTGAACAGTGTTATAATGAGAAACTACTGTTCTTATGATTTCAAGGAAACAGCCTCGATCCCGATCTGTGTGCAAATCTAGATCTAAGCTGTTCACAGCTGAGTACAAGGTGTACATGGTCTAATACAATATAAGTTAATCCATCTCACACTGAGGTATTTATTAAATTAAATTAAATTAAATTCTGCTCATGACTTAAAATGAACAACTGTTTTTAGTACATTAGTTTTATTGTAAAGTTTTTTCATGGACCCTCTTTGGCTTGAACCCCAATCCACATCTGACTAAGCCAAAATTCAATACTGCAAACATCTGCATCAAAATGATTCCGATCAGTCAAACATTTTCAAATTTATAAACCAATCTTCCATATCTCAATGCAAAAACTATAGCATCTATATCCAAGTGAACTGCATTGCTATGTTATTACTGCGCCATGAATCTGGAACCCCAAATATTTAAGTGATCATGATTAGCTTCATCCAAATGCATGCTGGGAAAGTTTAATTATAAAGTGATTGAATACCACAGAAAGGATCAGATGTGTTAATAGTCATTTAAGGACATTTCTGACTCTTGTCCATCAGTATTTACTCGGATACTGTACTAGTTTAGTTATGACGGTGAGTGAATACCATGGAAATGAACAGATTTGTTAAATAGACGTTTTTAGGACATTTCTGACTCTCACCCGACAAATGCTGGACAAGTTTATTTGTGATAGCGAGTGAACAAAATGGAAATGACCAGATTTGCTAATTGTTCATTTAAGGACATTTCTGACTCTAGCGCAACAGTCTGAAACAGTCCACTCCTTCAAGTACAAACTGATTATTTTATCCCCAAAATAGAAGCGCATGTAGAATCACCACAATCAAGATAATCCAACTTACCAGGAACAAGATTTTGCAATGTTAACATCAGTTAAGTCATTGATATATATATATATATATATATATATATATATATATATATATATATATATATATATATATATATATATATATATATATTTGCACTTAGATAAGGAAGGCTGGTGTAAAATTTCAAGATATTTGAAGGGATTTGAGAATTATGTGCTTTTATTTTGTTACAAGTAAATAGGAGTACAAGCTAAAGAGGATTATGCAGAAAAGTAAAGTGAAATAAATCAGACCTATTACCTTTTCATATTATTATCCAGCACCAATTTAAAGGATTGTTTTAGCTTTAGATCAACCTGTCGGAAGATGTGAATTGTTTCAATTTGCTGTTCTATAGCATTGCACCACAAATAGTTTATTTAGTGCCAATACAATGGAGTAAAGTGCATCACACAAAGACAAATGAATTTTTCCAGCCAGGACTGAGATGATGTTAGGACTCAAACTAAAACCCTTTCAGTCAAGAGTCTGGCACACTGACCACTAAGTCACTATGGCTCCTCAAGAGAGAAAAAAAACCTACCATATGTACTCACTTATAAGATGAGGCAAACTGCAAAGACTCAGATATGCCACTGCAATAAAGTGCTGCCAGATCTGGGTCAGTGCAGTACGTACGAGGTAATCAGTAGAACAAACAACATAAACCCTTATCTGCAGGCATTTTATGCTATGACAGATTAAAATCATTGTTGATTGCAGAGTACCATGACTTATAAGTGGATACATATGGTAATTTAAAAAAAATGCATAGATTGAAAACAAATAAACACACCTAAAGTATGGTTGCACAGAATTTCAAACTTGTGTACAAATTTTTCTTGCTTAACAAAGTGTCTATAAGGTTGGATATTAACTGCACATACGTCACACAAAAGGTGGATAATAAAATATGGATCAATAAGCCATTTTCGAGACTCTAATAAAATAATTCCATACTTTTATACACCTACCTAATTTCATGACAATATCTGTGATAAAAGTTTTAGATTTCTTACATTCCACTGAAAAGTGTTTTGCGAAATGTACTTTCTCGCCTGTAACTAAGTGCCGATACAAGTGAGACAGTAAAAATGGTGCAAAGCATTGGCTCCCCTCCATTTCTGACCAGGTTAGCTGAAATATTTCACTTGATATTTTTGACAAATGCAAGAATTCCAATTCTACACAGTGTATTTTTTAACAGGTTGAATAGCTGCTTTTAGAGAATTTTTTTATAATGTCTAAATCCACATCAAGGTGTACAACTTATACTTTACTATTTACATAACATCTGCAATAGCAAACTGACAATACACAAACTACAATGAATCAAAATTAAGATATATTTACAAGAAATAATATAATACACACAAGGTCCTCCAAGGAGGTAAAAATGACTATGTAAATTTCCCTGCAGTAGTAAAACTGGTGATGGAACTGTTACGGAGCATCATCGATGTTGTGACCTATTTTCTGCGATGTTTGCGGTAGCGATGTTGGTGGTAGAGGGCAGGGTGAAGGTTGAGGACCGAGTCCCGAGGTAGTTGGTTGAAAGGAATGCACTGTGTCGTTAGAGACGGAACCTGAGACTCGAGCACCCAGTCATCTGGCAAGCTGAAAATTGCAACGAAAAAGGTGGGGATTAAAATAACGTTGACTGCTATCAATTTCTGTTTATCTTTATTACTTTCCAGTATATTTATCTTTAGAAATTTTTATTTCACACACTCTCTCTCTCTTTCTCTTTATATATATATATATATATATATATATATATATATATATATATATATATATACACACACACGCATAATTACTGCTTAATCTGGACAGTTTGCAGTTTGAACTATTAAAATATGATATTGTAAAGCAACTAAATTATAATTCTGTGCTTAAATCTCAGTGTCCCCACTGCCACATCCATTCCTGAGTTGGAGCCTCCTGGGCAAGGCAAGTACACGGTGGTAAGGATTGCATTTGTTATTTTACCCCAGCAAGTATGTACAATGTTACTTGATACACATCCTGTGAGGCATAAAGGTGGACCCTGGGGTTAGGTCTTGAGATATGTATGGATGGATCACTGGACAAGGTCCTCTAAATGTAAAGATGGACCCAGGGAATAGGTCCTGTGAGGTATAACAATGGACCCTGGGAATAGGTCCTGTGAGGTATAACAATAGACCCTGGGAATAGGTCCTGTAAGGTATAACAATGGACCCTGGGAATAGGTCCTGTGAGGTATAACAATGGACCCTGGGAATAGGTCATGTGAGGTATAACAATGAACCCTGGGAATAGGTCCTGTGAGGTATAACAATGGACCCTGGGAATAGGTCCTGTGAAGCATATGGATGGACTCTGGGGTTAGGGTTAGACACTGTGATGTGTTAAGGATAGACCATGGGTCTAGGTACCATGAGGTGTGAGGATGAACCCTATAACTAGGTATTGTGAGGTGTAAGGATGGACACTGGGGTCAGGTACTGTGAGGTGCAAGGATGAACACTGGGGCTGGGTCCTGTGAAGTGTATGGATGGATCCCGGGTCTAATTTCAGTTAGATGTGCAAATGTGTCTCATCAAGCTAAGTAAGTGTATATAAGGTTATTATATGGACCTCAACAGTTTTCAAATTATAACACAGGTTATTATATGGACCTCAACAGTTTTCAAATTATAACACAGGTTATTATATGGACCTCAACAGTTTTCAAATTATAACACAGGTTATTATATTTCATCAACAGTTTTCAAATTATAACACAGGTTATTATTTGGATGGACCTCAACAGTTTCCAAATTATAATACAGGTTATTATATGGACCTCAACAGTTTCCAAATTATAACACTGATGCCCCAGGGAGGGCTATGAATGATCATGTATACATTTTCATGTAAGTGAATGTAAAACTGGTAAGACTACAAGTCACATGGGGCAGGAAGACCCTGAGGTAAATGTCAGTTGCACATATAAATTTGTTTTTCCATACCCAGTAAGTGTACATATAGCTACAGGATGGAATCTCAATAGTTCATATATTATGACTCCAGGGTTAGGGTTTTGGGGATAGTGAAAGTCCCTGGAGACATCACCCTGGGGTGCCCTCAGTCTGATATGGATTGATTCTTTAGGCAATTTTTCACATGTATCAATTCTCATACATCTGAGATATGTTATTTACAGAGGTATCTAAAATTATGTAAAACAACCTCTACCCACCCTCAACGGCTAGGTCAAAATTTGATAATCGCTGGCACAATCTACGCCCACAGGCCTATGACAAACCCAAACTTCTAGATTTGACAGTGCGGGTGTTCAAAGACATGACAAACTTATAAACATTACAGACATATAACCATACATACATTGAGTGGGACATATTGAATGTTTCACCATATCGCTGTCTTTTTTTTTAAAAGTGTGGCAATAACGTGATCCTTTCTTTTCTAAAACTTGACTTTTTTTGTGAACCTGAGTTAGTGTATGGAAGATGTATCAGAAGCCAACATCCCCCCCGCTGCTTCCAAATCGCCAACAGTAAACCATATTATCTCATGACTTCGAATGTCATCATATAAAAAGTCTATTGATAATCAACACATACAAGGCTACTTATTAAAATACACAAAAGACTTTATACCCAGTAGTGGTTCATTTCGACAGACACAAACTGTAGCCATTAGTTCCACAATGTGTATTTTAAATGTTGGTAAGTCTTCTTTCAGTGGTCGCAGATTAAGGTAGACGATCATACAGGTGACCAATTTTAAAATGACTTGCGTTTGTGGTCACATTATGAAACAAATATATTGCTAACCTTTCCCTACCACTTAAAATATCTGCCACATGGTACTAAAAAAATAGCTTTTGTCAGCTGGACGATAGATGACTGATAATTAAACATAAATATTTACTTCTGAGACAATTTGCTTGTGCCCATTTTCATGCGCACAGCAAATTGTTCCTAGCAAACCCAAAGCTATAAAACACAACAGACTTGTTTCTTCAATGTGAAATAAGATAACATTTCAAGGGAAGAATACTCCAACCAATAGTTCTTAATTATTATGCATACATGTAGCATCTCCAGGAAATGTGCGGGAGTCGCCCGCAATTTCTGTCTCCTGACCATACTTCTGCATGTAAAAAAAAATGAAAAACATTTTAGAGCTAAACATCAACTGTTTGCACAAATGAATCAATACAATTATAGTAATAAGAAGGCATAGATCTGCATGTCGAGCCCACAATCAAAGCAATGCAGTTAAGCGACCTTGATCACAAGGTCAAAAGGTTCTCTAAGAATATTACACAATGATCTGTCTTATCTTCATACAGATTCGTGCAAAGTAAAAGGAAATCCATAATGGGGTTAAAGAAATATAAGCAAATACAAAACTTGAAACCAAAACTTTATTTGCAAATTATCTCTAAGTTTGACCTTGACCTCAATGGCACTGGAGCCAGTGAGAATGTCACTGAATGAATCATCCTATGAAAACTTCATAGTGATTCAACCCAAGTAGAACCAAAATTCATTAGGGATTAATGAACAAAGGAAAAAAAAACAACCTTCAACAAACCTCAATTTTCAAAGACAGTGACTCTGACTCCATTGTTTTAGTGGCAAGCAAGCATATCAAAAAATGAATTATCTTAACTTCATAAAGATTAATGCCAAGTAGAATAAAAATCTGCAAATGATGCACCCGAACCAAAACCATAAAAAGAACTATCTATGTGGTGGAAAGTGAACATTATGTTTCGCATCCCATTAAAGTAGGCTCGACAAATATAAACATGCTAAGTAAACAAATTTATCATTGATTACCATTATTACTTGCTGCACATGTAGTACATATTGCCAAAATGGTAATTTCTACATTAGAAAACTATAATGTCTTAATATGTCCAGTTGTGAACACAGCCAATGGCAATTTGTTTCTTATTTTGGAATAAAAGTGTTTGGTGAGACATTTGGCAACCATCCTTTATCTGATTAACTATAAACTTTCTCAAGTTTCGGATAAGAGAGGTCATGCTAGGAAGTGATTTGGGGCATTCACTCCCAACCAATCACTGTTATACTGCTAGAAATAGTGATACCTGCATATTTTTTTATCTATGTTTATAGGTGCAAAACAGTGGAAATATGCATAAATATACATTTATTAATAAGTTTAGTAGCTTTTTACACTTTAAAATTTGCAAATCAATTATAACTTTACCACTAACCATACAAATGTTAAACTCTAGGAGTCAGATCCCCAAGGTCTATCAATCCTCAAAAACCAAATATTGTTTGTTTATACAAATTCTGAGGCTAAAAACCATTATGAAATCAATGGATTTATCCAATATTTCACATAAAATCATAGTACAATTCATTGTTTGTGTGATTTGGATTTTCTTTAACAGTTTTTTTCAGTCATACTGCTATGATGTCTGCAATATGTGACAATTTATTGTGATGTCTAGCACTGGGCCATCATGCTGAAGAAATGTAAGCATGATGTCCCATCCAGTCACATTTTCCTGACACCAGATCAACCCAGTTCTAACACTAACCTCTTAATGCTAAACACCTAGCAAGGCATCTGCTAGTATGATTTTTAAAAGTCTTTGGTATGACTCAGCTGAGGTTCAAACCTGCAAGCATCCATTACTGAGGCAGTCTCTCCAACCACTTGACCACCAGAGTGGTCTGCAATTAACTGACTTGCTCTTAATAAGTACAATAAAATAGATTATTCTGGCTATACACAGTAATTTTGACTTCTTATAATCATACATCTATTAATAAAACTAATTTGTCTAAATTCTTCATCTTTCCTCAAACTGTGGTCCATGTACAATGGAGAAGAGAAAACTTTGCTTGCTATTAGATAAACCAGAGTGTAAAAATATGAAGCAAATTGACTGTTTGATGCTAAAAATGCTAACGATGCTGTTGACACAGACCATAAGCAGCAAAACCATTCATGTACTCAAAGGTTTGAAAAATTGAACAATTAATATCAATTTTGGGGGTGGGGTGGAAAGGGGGTGACAACTGTCCAAAAGATTTTCCAAGCTAATGTAAGCTGGTTTTTTTGGGAGTGGGGTGGGTGGGGTGGGAGTGGGTTGGGGTGGTTTAATATGTATTAAACAAGCATGCAAATCAATGTTTGTACTAATGTAGTAGCTTATGATGCCCTTAACCCGAACAGATTTTGAGAAATAGTCATTTAAAGTTTTAAATTTTTTTTTAATAAGTCACAGTAGATATATCTGATGGTGGACTGGCATCATCTGAACAAATCCTATGAGCTTCATGCTAGGACACTATATGCCAATTTTGCCAAAATCTACAGATCAGCTTTTTGGAAGAAAATATAAAATACAACATGAATGGATGCCACTCAAACAAATGAATGACCATAGCATAAGCTCACTTGGCGTTATGGTCTGGTCAGCACTAAAAACTGATGTCTTAGGATTTAACTACAAGAAATATTGCTTATAACCATCCAGCCCATATTCTAATATGCAATTATTATTATTATTATTAATATTATTATATGCATTACTACATGCATTATTATTATCATTATTATTATTATATGCATTACTACATGCATTATTATTATCATTATTATTATTATATGCATTACTACATGCATTATTATTATCATTATTATTATTATTATTATTATGATTATTATTATTATTATTATATGCATTACTACTTGCATTATTATTATTATTATTATTATTATTATTATTATTATTATTATTATTATTATTATTATTATTATATGAATTACTACATGCATTATTATTATCATTATTATGCATCAATAGTTTTGCCAAAAAAGCCTGTAAAGTTGGAATCTAATTATAATCAGTCAGATTATCTTCTGAATAAAATGAAACATGTGATGTAGTTAAATGGTGTAATTAAATGATGTAATTAAATGATGTAATTAAATGGTGTAATTAAATGATGTAATTAAATGATGTAGTTAAATGGTGTAATTAAATGATGTAATTAAGTGGTGTAGTTAAATGGTGTAATTAAATGATGTAGTTAAATGGTGTAATTAAATGATGTAATTAAATGGTGTAATTAAAAGATGTAATTAAATGGTGTAATTAAATGATGTAGTTAAATGGTGTAATTAAATGATGTAGTGAAATGGTGTAATTAAATGATGTAGTTAAATGGTGTAATTAAATGATGTAATTAAATGGTGTAATTAAATGATGTAATTAAATGGTGTAATTAAATGATGTAATTAAATGATGTAATTAAATGGTGTAGTTAAATGATGTAATTAAATGATGTAGTTAAATGGTGTAATTAAATGATGTAATTAAATGGTGTAATTAAATTATGTAATTAAATGGTGTAATTAGATGTAATTAAATGGTGTAATTAAATGATGTACATGTAATTAAAATCCATTTTGGAAAATGCAATAAGAATCTTTCAGAGGACACAACATGTGGAATGTCAGAGAGATGCAGAAATCAACAATATCACATATTTTTGCATTGAGGCAAAAATGTTTCAACAATTCTAAGAAATGTCAAATATTCTTATATAGTATTAATATATATATATATATATATATATATATATATATATATATATATATATATATATATATATATAGTGTTTATTTGTTTTGTATTTGCCTTTGAAAAAGACTCATTAAGAGTCAAAAGCGCTCAGGCTAGTTAGTTACTAGTTTCATTGTTGTGGTCAATTTATTGCATATATATATATATATATATATATATATATATATATATATATATATATATATATATATATATATATATATATATATATATATATATATATAATTAGTTTCTTGTCTTTCTTTACCCTAACTCAACTAAAAAAATCAACTCTAATAGAAAACGTAGTTAAAATTGCACGCAATCTCAAAGCATTTTTATTTTATCTTGAGCATCTGTAAAGCAACTCATTTTGCACAATTATGGCCTAAAGTTAGTTTATTCAGTTCTATAATTTAAACACGGTCCAAAATATATTTTTTCTTTGCATGTTTATGATGATTCTAATTTTGTAATTTGTAATCTTGTGCAAAAGAGAGTGACAAAGTTTATTTCGGATGATAACTGCCAACTTCTCAAAGGGTTCCTTTTTAAAAGAAAGTATATGTTTGTTGTTGATCATTAATTTTGACTCATTCTGAAATTTAAAAAAAAAAAAAATCCATACAAATTTGCCATAATTGCCATTCTACCTGTCTGCATGGCTTCAACTGTTTGTGTATTAATCATCCTGTGGACCATCAAAATACTCAGTCCGTTTTAACTCTGTTATTAGCACAGTAAAGCATTCAAGTTTATAACATATTTCTGAATTCTTCTTTTTCGTAATTGCAGCCTAAACCTGCACACATATCGGCATTTTGAGCAAATTCTGGATAGTAAATCTTCAAAATCCAATTCAATTGCATGGTACTAGAAGCTGTATCTTGACATGGTTTTGAAACATAAAGAACAAACACTGAAAACAATGTCACAGTAACCCTCATCTGGTATTTGACATTGATTGGTCCCAAGATTCACCCATGTCAAATGGTGTAAAAATCTATTATACTGCCTGAAATGGAGGACAAATGCAAGCTAGACAAGCACAGACAAAAGTGTATTCTATACCACCTGCAAGCAGGGGCAAAAAAAATCTGTTCTTGTGACAGATAACTAAACTTACATATCCTCTGGATTCCAGTGCAGAAGGACATGGACTTTGCCAGATTGATCTGTTCGTCTTGCAATCACCTGAAATGATAAATTCAGCAAATAAAAACCAGTTGTCTCATAACAATTGTAGTGTGATATAACGAGATCTATCTGCTGATACCACTGTATGTCACTGTAGAAAATATTCTTTACAAAGTAAAACTTGCATATATAGAACATCCAATGGACACAAAAAGCTATCCTTCATAAACAGGTAGCCTTTATGATGCAACCTGAACCTTTCCGTTACACTTTTCTCCATGTGATTTAGTCCCAATAACTATATGGCATGGACTTGTATGTCCAGGTTTATGGACTTTAAATCAGCACATTAAAGTCCCAAAAATAAGTTAAAGCAAATATTTTAGCAAGGGGAAAGAATCCCATTTAACAACCATGTCTATCCTATTTATCCGTATAAATCATTTATATACAATGAAAATGTATTTTGGATATTAAAAAATGTCAACTGTCCATGTTTGACAAGTGTACTTCATATGCAAGATAAATAAACAGGGATTCTTAATGGGGTTCCTAATAGTTTATTTGTTAACAAGATGAGTATATAATTCCAGTATTCATTCCAGAAATTTAAAAAAAAATGTGGGACCCTTGGGCCTTTAACATGAGTAAAGTGGGGTAATTTAGAAACAACTGAGGCTAATGAAAATTAAGAGGATATTTCTGTTAGCCCAAAAGTTTATAGTCTTAAGCTTCTTTGGCAATATAAGTACACTTAATTCTGGGAACCATTTTGGGGTGCACTTGATTCAGTCAGACTGGAACCAAACATAGCACTTGTTTTCTGGGATCTTTGTTATACCTATAGGGTCAAAATAAGGTAACTTTCTTGCACCAAAAATAAAAAACTGGGTGATTGGCACAGTCTAAAATATTTACTCTAATTATACCAGATTTATCAAAACTTTTAATTTGTGTTATCTGTGCTTAAATTGCCATGAGTGGATGAAGACATGAAAAATAAAATGGACCAATGAATACCACAAAATTTTAAGTTATTCATCAATGGACTGTTGCGAAACTGAAGAGTCTTTATTCTCATGCAAATACATCTTTTTAAAATTTCAATTTGAAAAATAAAATACTTTTCAAAATACTGAATACAATCACATTATCTTCAAAAATTTCTAATTACTATCAGGATTCTTAAAATGACAGACATCTAAAGTATGTAATATGTAAATAACAAGGAAACCGAGGTAAAACAAAACCCTGTAATATTTAACTCCAAATCTGTTGTATAAGGCTAAAGTTTTTCTGTGGAGATAGATCCTATTAAAATCATTATTATTCATACATTTTATTGATTTTATAGACGATGAATGTGTTTGTCTAAAATTTAAATACCTTTTAAGACAAATTAAAGGTAATTGTGTTTCATTATTACAGTTAAAAGATGGGAAAATGTACACCTGCATCATAATTTGGGTAACTGAAGCTTATCAAAATTTTCAGTTTGAATAATTTTCAAAAAATTTAAATTTCTCAGAATTTTAATATTATATTTGCCAGACACGTCTCGTGTTTAAAAAAAAAGCTTGACAGATGTGCTTATGACAGACATAAAAATACAGGAGATATCATGTTCGTTTCTGCAGTACAGAGTTGTTAGAATGAATATCCACGTCCCAGATGTAGCTACCAAATAAGTTGTGTAAAGAAGTGTAAGAAGAAAATTAATATTGACAAAAGTTTTTGTTAATAATTTATCTAAAGTCACATATAAAATCTATCATTTCTGCAATAGAGGAGAAATTCATATCTTACCAGTATTATAATCACAAGCTGAAAACCACCTTGTCCATACAATATTGCACAAATATATAAACTGACAGAACAAAATTTAAATTCACTTGACAAAAGTCTGGCTGAGCATTTTACGACACAGCATCACAGGTTTGAATATATAATGCAGAAGCAATTGTAAAACGAAATGCCTTAGGCTGATCCAATTGTTGGATCTAAACCCACATCTGTTTGGCCGAAAGTCCGAAACACTGATAACTGTGCCACTGAAGCTTCTCTTACTTGTTATGGAGGATCTCAAACAATGGAACATAGTGGATACAATGGTGGGTGGGTGTATATAACAATATTGGTCAATAAATCAAATTTTAAAGAATTGGTGTAAAATGTTGACTTCTCAAAATTCAAGCAAGAAAATAACACAAAGCTGCACAATAAATTTCCTTAAAATCAAGTGATTATTGGTACTGCATGAGTGCATAAGCCAAGCTAAAAAAAATGGACCAGCAATAGAGGTGCAACAATTCACTGATACCAGGCATTGTGACATTTTCTACCACAAAATACTGCATTATCTTGTGTATTACAACTGGAATATCTCAATATCCATTACTTTGTAAGTATTACATACACTGATCTAGAGAACCGGAAAGAGACATTATCATTTTTATACATGAATTAAAGTTGAGAAATGGAAAAAACACTGATGAGCTTTATATCTCTTCAATAAAAGTATTAAAGATTCTGGTGCGATTTTTGTGTGCATCATTATCTGTCTGCTAGATATCAGTTATCAGACTGGTTCCCTTAATCAGTAAGAAAAAACCACCAGTTTTAGTGATGAAACACCAAACTAATTTTTTTGGTGGGAAATGGTTATGTATTAATGATAAATGAATCATTTGTTTTACGTTTCAATGTTTTTGTTACAAATTCTGGTATGAAAGAGAGTTTGTGGATTAACTGTCAAAAAACACAAAAAAGATTCCACTCCCATAATTTTCTGTAAAGACCTGAATGGTAAATGAAATCTTTAATCTAAAACCTTTCATGACAAGAATTGTATTACTTCTTACATTCTTCACAAATGGAGAAAAAAAAAAATCAACTTGCAAAAATCCTTTTTCTACCAGCTCAAGTACCCCATTGTCTAAATAAGTCCTGCATCAATATTTCCCAGTGTTGCAAGACTGAGAGTAAAAAATCCCTTGGTGTCAGAAATGAGGGCAAGACTTGGCAAGAAAATAAATGGTGTCAGAACTAGAGGTCAAATGATTCATGAAAGGGTCACACTGTAAGGCATGTATATCTAAATTGTTTTTTTTTTTCTTCTAGTTTTATAGTAAATCTGATTCACAAACACATCAAGTTTGTATTTTTGTTCCATGAACAATTAGCCTTGTAAGGATGTGTTGGATTTTTAACATAACTGTAACAATTTTAGTCATATTGCTACACTGTTTGCAGTGCAGCAATTTTTAGTGATGTCTAGCACTGGGGCATAATGCCACAGACATGTAGCATGATGTCCCACCTAGTCACATTATCCTGACACCAGGCTGACCAGTCCTAACACAAATCTCTTAATCTTGGGTACCAAATGAGGCAGGTGTTAGTCTATTTCTATAAGTCTTTAGTATGATTTGGCCTGAGTTCGAATCTGCAACCTCTCACATCTGAGGTGGATGCTTTAACCACTTAGCCCACCTGATCGGTTTCCACCAGAAATGAATAAGAATGTATCAGGGGCAACCACTCCATTTTAGGAGGTTGGTTAATATCTGACAAAATGTGTGTTTTTGGCTGACCTAAAAAACAAACACTCATACAGCATATTAATGAAGACATCTTAACAGATTTTACTTAATAAACAGTCTACAATGGACTGATTCACTCACATTTTAGGGTGAAGTAGCATTTCTACTCTGACTGACTAGTGCAGAGTGGTGAAAAAATATGGTCAAGTATATGTAAAGTGGTGAAAATTTAGAATTTTTACAAGTCACTTAAAACAAAGATTTTACAAAATCTTTGTGTCAAATAATAACAAAACAAGAGAAATACTCAAACTAACGATTCTTTGTATGATTCTGAAAAATTACGGTATGACTTTGTTATTGCAAAAATGTTAAGCTCAAAGATTGGTTACTGTCAATATTTAGTTACAGATATAGATGCACTAGTTCTTGCTTTCTATTTCTGCAGGTTGAAATACAAAACAACTTTGTTGACTTTCACTAGCAATCAGCCAATGAACATCCACAAAGAAACATTTGCTTGTGGTTGGGTTAAAAACACATCAAACTGCTACTTTTCATGGTAACTTAATCCATGCTAAAACAAGCGTCACTTTACATTTGGGAATTGTGCAAATGATTTTGCAGAATTTATTGAATTGTAATTCCTTACTGTATCTCCTAATTGTAGGATACATAGGTTGGTGTGTATTGTAATGCCCACCCACGTACTGTGATAGGTAGAGTGCCATGACCAAACAGGCATACACAGCTTCTGCCACCACTCCATCAATTAATGAGATTATATCATTACATTAAAATCCCACAGGAAATAGATGATTGAAATTAAACTTTTCAATATATCTGCAGAAACCAGATGGGGGCGGGGGAACAAAGCCCATTACTCCTCTAGATATAGACACATGAAACCATCCAAAGTTTCATTAATGTAAAGCAGTGGTCCCCAACCCGCGGGCCATGAACCGGTACCGGTCCGTGGATCAAATGGTACCGGGCCACCCAAGGTACATTAAATTATTTCCATTTTATTTACTGTTGTGTCTTTCTCTTGGGTTTATATTCACTTTATATTCATTTATATTTATATTTTATTTATATTCATTTTTGGTGTAACTGTATTTTATTTTGAAGGCACGTTTAAATACAATTAAATTAAAATTATTAAATCAAAACGATCTAAATTATAAACAATCAAAGTCACCCCACCCCTCAGTGGGACGTGGTAAAATGATCAAACATTGACCGGTCCACGGCAACTAAAAGGTTGGGGACCACTGATGTAAAGCACATACCAAATTCAGTTGAAATCTAACAATCCTCAATAAAGTTATGATGCTGTAACCAAAATTAAGAAAAAGGGGTAAGCAAGGGCCATAACTCCTTACAATAATGCTGTTGCATGCTTAAATCAAACTCATTCAAGATCACCTCTGTAACTAATGTGCTCATAGGACACAGATGCCCAACCACATTACATCAAATGACCTAAATGCAAACCCCAAGGACAGGGTTGAGGGTATAGAAGTTTTCTGTAACTGGCAGTGAAGAAACCACTGAAATGACGTCTGTTTGGTTAATCATATACTTTATTACACAGGCCGACCTCGGATAGGTTTTACAACATATAGCTAACAGTGCAATAGGCATTAGAAAAGATGATATTAAAATGTCTGCTGAAACCCTCAGCAATCATTAAGTGATTCGCTAAGACCAAGCAAAGCAATGTTCGAGTTGTCTGCAAACAAAATGGTTGAGAACTACTGCATGATTTCTTTCATAGCCAAATATGGTAATGATACACTACTGATGACTAGTTTGAAAACCTTGTAATTGTAATGCAATGGATGGACTAAAAACAGAGAGGTAACACCAACTCTCATAATGGGCATATAAAGCACCATGCTAACTCAAGTCCTATAATTGTTAATATTGTTATGCAGTAGATAGCCAAATTAGTAGAACAGGGGCCATAACTCCTTATCAATATAAAAAATGTGCTCAAAAGCTGGAGATAAAACTTACTAAACTGTTTAGTTAAAATTTAATTAATGCTGTTTTAATTTCTTGATTGCTAGTTAAAAATGTTTGAACTCCCATTTAAATAGAAATGTTAATCACTTCCGGCTATAGAGTATGTGATTGGTATATCACAACAAATTCTTTATCTTTCTTAAAAAGTGTGCTACTGGAAAGCTCTTAGATCAAATTTAATGATTTCTATTATCTGAAATTTAACACAATCTATGTTCTTGTCAGATAAATTAAAATGTTTAGACACTGGGGAATCTTTATGATCACGGATCAAGTGTTAATTTATTCTCATTTAAAATTCCCATTTTGTCTCACCTACATATTGTTTACCACATTTAGTGCAGGTAAGTAAATAGATGATATTACATGTGGTACAATGTCCTCTTAGTTTTGATTTATATTTGAGGATAGTTGTTGTTGTTGTTGGGCTTAACACCATTTTTCAGCACACGATAGGCTTTTCATGGCGGCAAGTATTATTGGTGGAGGAAGAAACCGAAAAATCAGAAAGAACCACCGACCCCACGACCCCACGAGAATCTACTGGCAAGCTTCCTCACATATCCACATTCCTTGGAATCCTAGACTCACACACAGACAGCGGTGAGATTGCAGATTGCAGTGATCCTTAACGGACAATGCTTTAGACCACTCGGCCACCCACGTGGGGCCCCTTTGAGGGTATTAAATGTGCTTGTAAAGATTTTACATTTATCCATTTTCTTGCACAAACTGCAATTCATGGTCTTGCAATCCAATACATTGTTGTGAATGTTTGGGACAGGGGGTGAATAGAACACACCCAGCAGATGGGAGGGCATGCCTCCAAATCTAAACTGTCATCATCGTCCCTACCTTAATGTTAAGCATTTTATTAAAAATTACCATTAAAATGATTAAAATTGATGAGTTATCAAGGTGAAAGTAATTTCTTTGCCATTCCAACTAAAACCATTTCATATATCATATTAGCTGAACTTTTGTAAAATATATTCCCATCCTTTCCCCATTTTGACCTCACCCTAAAGTTTTAGACTTTTGGGTTAGAAATATCTCAAAGGCAAATGTACATTTTGCTTTTTCATGCCACATTCAAAGTACATGTATTGCTCTACTGTGTTATATCACTGACCATGCAATTTACCAAAATTACTGTGTTATAACACTGACCATGCTCTTTACCAAAACTACTGTGTTATAACACTGACCATGCTCTTTACCAACACTACTGTGTTATAACACTGACCATGCTCTTTACCAAAACTACTGTGTTATAACACTGACCATGCTCTTTACCAAAACTACTGTGTTATAACACTGACCATGCTCTTTACCAACACTACTGTGTTATAACACTGACCATGCTCTTTACCAAAACTACTGTGTTATAACACTGACCATGCTCCTTACCAAAACTACTGTGTTATAACACTGACCATGCTCTTTACCAACACTACTGTGTTATAACACTGACCATGCTCTTTACCAAAACTACTGTTATAACACTGACCATGCTCCTTACCAAAACTACTGTGTTATAACACTGACCATGCTCTTTACCAAAACCGTGCTACAGTATATCAAGAACCACAATATCTAAATATCACAGTATATTGAGAAGAGTGTGATATATGGAATGGTGGTATTGCAGGCTCTGTTAAAATTTCTGAAAAAAAAATGAAGAAATAAAGACTAAACTTCACCTAGTTTTCTTTCAACTGATCTTGCTATACACTGGTATGATTTGGTCTTGGAGTTCGTAGTAATAATGTGTTATATCTGGAATTGTGCTATAATGAGGTGCTTTATAATGGTGTGTTTATATATAGAATTTCCAAACTGATGCTCAAGAAGCAGATTTATCAGTTGCACATACAAATCTTTCCTTTCATGGCCATTAAGTGTATATATAGTTATAGTGTGGAGATGTCAATTATTTCCCAATTAAAATGGTGGTGGGCTAAATCCTGTTTATATTGGTTAAATTTACCTGAAAATGTCATTATTGTGACACAAAAAAGCAGGTCAGAAGTGTGACTGGGAAACAAAAGTGTGGAGACAACATCAGTTAAGGTGTAAGGGATAACAAAGATGGGAGATCTCAGTGCATCCCAAAAGAAAGCTATAGAAGTCCCCCCAGGGCTGAGCAAATCCCATAGCCCAACATCCTGGACTAGTCATTTTTGAAGTCAGACAAGTAAAATTTTCCATGTCGATAATAAGGACAAGTGCTTTGTACAAAAGATGGGCTAGTCCTTATTTTTGTGCTTTAATCACTATATGTACCTTTATTTGGCCAATCATAACCTCTGGGGTACTGAATACTTGACTCTAGCTCCTGTTTGTGTATACATTTATATCCTGTTACTGCTGGACCTCATATTGGGCTAAGCAACTGACCAAATTATCAGCAAATCAAAATACATCAAAATGGGTCAAACAAAAGAAAGTCAGTATGATCAATTAGCAGTGTTGAAAGTTGTTTTATTGCAATGAGTTTACTCAATCTAGATCATAAGGAGTGACTCCTTGATTTTAACCCAGTGAGTGTAATTAAATTAATGATAGGTATTTTACAGACATCAGTGTTGGTTTCCTTTATGAACTGATTAAATGACTGTAATGATTCTTTAATTTATAATTGATTATACAGAGAATTAACTTCTATATGCCATATTGTGTTTGAAGCAAAACAATTATCCTAATTAATGAGTGGTTTCAGTTCATATTTATAAGAGAAAATTGATGTTACGATCACTTTAGAAGTAGTTATCAAGCAAGCTGATAGATACTCTGTGGATAAAATGAGTTTGCTAAACTATTTTTGTAAGGAAGGTAATAATGGGGATTTGGAGAAGGTAAATTTGTTTGAAAATGGAGGGATAAAAGGTAACACTGAGTGTGTGGTAGCCATTTCTTCAAAGAGACATAAGCAACAATCCATGATGGCAAAAATGTAAAATATAACACTACTAAGAAACAGATAAATTTTCAGCGATCCCTGGCTTGAATATATTGACTCAGAATGAAAAATGTTTTGCAGTTACTGCAAACAATATCCAAAACTGGCACAGGTAGGAAATTCACCCAGATTAACATTTCTGCAAATGGAACAGAGCTTGAGGACTTGAACCAAACGCATATATCAAATGCTGGTGCAGATGGCAGACACAGACATGGACATATTTTCAAATGCAACATCTAAAACATATATACATGAACCTGAAGATGCCAAATGTATAACAACCAGTGTTTTTGAAAAATTAAATTCTTTTAAGAAATAAATATTTTGTATGTTATTTTGTTTGGTTTTTCTATGGATTAAGCACATACATTTCATCAAATCTCAGCAAGTGATTACCATTTTGGGACAAGTGAAAAGTAAGGTGGGACTAGTGAAGAGAATGGTGGGACTAGTGAAATTTTTGAAACCATTTGTCCTGGACTAGTGGTTAAAAAAAAATTTGCTCAGCCCTGCCCCCACAAAAAATCTGGTTCAATTCTATATATTTCCATTAAAGATGCCTTGTTGAAACCAAACATTGACTGATGAACTTGATTACATTCTGGCTATCGGTTTGCAAAGTAAATTAAAAATGGGAACTGTGCATACAAATTATAGGCTAAAACAAAGACAATATCAAACATTTTTTTAATATATAAAAATACTGACATTCATTCATGGTTCAGATGGTATAGTTCAAATACAGTGCCTACCTAACAGTGTATAAGGGGTAGGAATGAATATGTTGCCTATCAGGATGTTATGCTAGTGAAAGGCATTGCTTGTTTAAGTTATATTGGTGTTAGCTGTAAAATGTGCAAGTTCTGATGTTAAGGAAATGAGGATGAACTTATATTTGATAACTGTTTGTCCACAGTATGGGGGTTGGCAATAAGAAACAGGGAGAGTTGACAAACTGGAAAAGAACATTTTTTGTTTGTTTGGCCTTATAGGTTGTTCTCTGCACATACATGAAAATACACTTGAAATAATCATGCATTTACACTTGAATTAATTATGCATTCACACTTGAATTAATTATGCATTTACACTTGAATTAATTATGCATTTACACTTGAAATAATCATGCATTTACACTTGAAATAATCATGCATTTACACTTGAATTAATTATGCATTTACACTTGAAATAATCATGCATTTACACTTGAAATAATCATGCATTTACACTTGAATTAATTATGCATTTACATTTGAAATAATCATGCATTTACACTTGAATTAATTATGCATTTACACTTGAAATAATCATGCATTTACACTTGAATTAATTATGCATTTACACTTGAAATAATCATGCATTTACACTTGAAATAATCATGCATTTACACTTGAATTAATTATGCATTTACATTTGAAATAATCATGCATTTACACTTGAATTAATTATGCATTTACACTTGAAATAATCATGCATTTACACTTGAATTAATTATGCATTTACACTTGAAATAATCATGCATTTACACTTGAATTAATTATGCATTTACACTTGAAATAATCATGCATTTACACTTGAATTAATTATGCATTTACACTTGAAATAATCATGCATTTACACTTGAATTAATTATGCATTCAGTTCACTGCATTAAAAATATAATATTCTGCCTTTACTTTTAATTAATACATTTATCAACAAATCTGTTTTTCATAATAGCATAATGTACCCCCCCCTGCAATTCATTAATATATTTAACAATTTATTTATTTATTGAGGGAGAAATTTAAAATGTATTAATGAACAAAAGCTTGCATTCCCTGAATATGTTTGTCAAGCATATACAAATTTTTAAAGGGGTTAGTTACTGACCTCCTTTTTCAGACTTGTAAACAAATCCAGCTATAAGTTATCATTATAGTAAAGTCCTTTGGCAGGAAATGCCTGCTTATATCTTTGGAATGCTTTTAAAATCTATTTTCAAGAAATACTTTTAAAAAAAGACAACTAAAGTGATACTCAAGTTGACATGTAATGCAAAAAACCCAGTGTTAATCTGAAGAACAAGCAACATAAACTCTGATCTGCCAGCATATGAGAGGTGTGTCTGTGTTGTCTGCAGTTGGAATCACTCATGAGTAAATATATACGGTAAGTAATGTATGTTAAGTAATGTACAGTACATACCACATTGAACACTAATAACTGTTTAATTGTTTTAACTTGGAAAAACAATTTGTTCATCTCTATTACATCTTTTCCCTGTCAAAACTGTTGTGAGTAAATCACATCTCAATAAATCTCAACCTACATAATCACAAAATTAAGAAAATCAATAAGCTAAAGCTCATTACATTTTTTAATTTTTTTTATATTTACAAATTTAGACTGAAACCTGCATAAGAAATTGAGACTAGGATGCCAAAATGGGCCTTGACTTGAATTTAATGAAAAAAGCAAAAACAAATGTATTCATTGTCATTTTCAGATTAAGCCACATACCAAATCTGATATGAGCCAGTCCTAAACAAAGTAAGGGACAGCCATAAACAATGTATGGGACAGTCCTAAACAAAGTAAGGGACAGCCTTAAAGTATGGGACAATTCTAAATAAAGTAAGGGACAGCCTTAAACAAAGTATGGGACAGTCCTAAACAAAGTAAGGTACAGCCTTAAACAAAGTATGGGACAGTCCTAAACAAAGTAAGGAACAGCCTTAAACAAAGTATGGGACAGTCCTAAACAAAGTAAGGGACAGCCTTAAACAAAGTATGGGACAATCCAAAACAAAGTAAGGGACAGCCTTAAACAAAGTATGGGACAATCCTAAACAAAGTATGGGACAGTCTTAAAGTATGGGACAATTCTAAACAAAGTATGGGACAATCCTAAACAAAGTAAGGGACAGCCTTAAACAATGTATGGGACAGTCCTAAACAAAGGAAGGGACAGTCTTAAAGTATGGGATAATTCTAAACAAAGTATGGGACAATCCTAAACAAAGTAAGGGACAGCCTTAAACAATTTATGGGACAGTCCTAAACAAAGTAAGGGACAGCCTTAAACAATGTATGGGACAATCCTAAACAAAATAAGGGACAGCCTTAAACAATGTATGGGACATACCTAAACAAAGTAAGGGACAGTTTTCAAGTATGGGACAATTCTAAACAAAGTATGGGACAATCCTAAACAAAGTAAGGGACAGCCTTAAAAAAGGTATGGGACAATCCAAAACAAAGTAAGGGACAGCCTTAAACAATGTATGGGACAGTCCTAAACAAAGTAAGGGACAGTCTTAAAGTATGCAAGAATTCTAAACAAAGTATGGGAGAATCCTAAACAAAGTAAGGGACAGCCTTAAACAAAGTATGGGGCAATCCTAAACAAAGTAAGGGACAGCCTTAAACAATGTATGGGACAGTCCTAAACAAAGTAAGGGACAGTCTTAAAGTATGGGACAATTCTAAACAAAGTATGGGACAATCCTAAACAAAGTAAGGGACAGCCTTAAACAAAGTATGGGACAATCCTAAACAAAGTAAGGGACAGCCTTAAACAAAGTATGGGACAATCCAAAACAAAGTAAGGGACAGCCTTAAACAATGTATGGGACAGTCCTAAACAAAGTAAGGGACAGTCTTAAAGTACAGGACAATTCTAAACAAAGTATGGAACAATCCTAAATAAAGTAAGGGACTGCCTTAAACAAAGTATTGGACAATCCCAAACAAAGTAAGGGACAGCCTTAAACAATGTATGGGACAGTCCTAAACAAAGTAAGGGACAGTCTTAAAGTATGGGACAATTCTAAACAAAGTATTGGACAATCCTAAACAAAGTAAGGGACAGCCTTAAACAATATATGGGACAATCCTAAACAAAGTATGGGGCAATCCTATATATGCACAGACACACCATACAGAATATGGAAACATGAAAAATGCATCATAAATAAAAGTTCAAGAGGCACTAATGCTATTCTTGACAACATTAAATCTTCTATACACACAGACAGACAGACAGACAGACAGACAGACAGATAGATAGATAGATAGATAGATAGATAGATAGATAGATAGATAGATAGATAGATAGATAGATAGATAGATAGATAGATAAAACTGACTTGGAAATACAGTTAACCACACCTATGTAGCTTTCCAATTATTCTAGCTCATGAAGTGATTCTTATTTAAGCAGCATTTCCAATACAATGGAGGGAATGTATGATGATGATGAAAATTAGCAGTTTTGTTGCAGGCATTTTTATTTGTGAAAATATAACCTTTACACATTTAATATGCAAATGGAATAAACCAAATTTTACAAAATCTTAATGACTAAATTGACTTTTTTTTAGCTCATGCTTCATAAGTGAATACAAAATGTCTGATAATGATAACCTAAACATGACAGAGATCTGTAAAAACAATTAGGTAAAATGTTAAACATTTATCTCATGGGCATCTGGGATAGATTTAAGGAATTATAAGCTTTTAGTCTGACACACAGGGGTTGAAAATTCACTTACCCTACTTGAAATGGCAAACCAACATTTCTGACAGTTGAGTGATTTTTCAATCACTAGCCTGATTAGAGCAGATTGAGTGTTGATTCAGGAATGGCAAGAGTTTCTCCTTAGTGAAATGAATGTTCTATTGAGAACATTTCTGACTTTGTTCAGTGAAAACCTGTACTTCCTATACCAAGTTTTACCAGCTGCTTTTGTCAAGGTCAGAGAAGGGGAGGGAGGGAGAGGATACCAATCAAGCAGTTCTAAATGGAGTTTCTAATCTAACTTTACAGAAACATGTCACTGTTGTGCAAAAGATTCCCACTAATAAACAGGGAGACAGAGGTTCCAATGCTTACTGGACTATAATATTGGCTTGCCAGTTATGGCTGGTACTGTTCAAAATTCCTGATTACTAAGAAATGGTATTAGAAGTTCCAGAAAACAACCTTTTTGACAAAATGACATTTGGGATGCTAACACAATAGCTTGACAAGCAAATTTTTATTCCTTGTAAACAAAATCTTTATGTACTTTCCTTTTTGAGTGGATTTATTGATATTTTCATCACCTTGCCACATTTCTTGCCTACTACTGTGAACATCATTAATAAAGAAAATTAGATGTCATAATCACATAATCATGAACATTTCTTGCCTATAACTGTGAACATCATTAAAGAAGATCAGATGTCGAGAGAGATTATCATCCGATGAGATGACCAAGTAAGGTTCATGGCATTTTCATTAAATCAATGCAACATGAACTGCATAAACCCTGATCTGCCAATACAATATGTAATGGTAGTTCTGGATAATACTGTTCAGTGCTGGGTGCACCATACAAGTAAGTAAGGTAACACAGTGGAGAAATTACATGTTCTCAGCATTCCCTGACAAAATATGATTTAATTAACTATCAAACAGTAGGAGGTTACAACATGTAGAGAGACTAATCCTTCTTAGTGTCTGCAAGTGTATTAGAATGAAACAAGCAGCTGCTGTGTTGAGATTGAGTGAAGAAAAAAATGTTGATAGAGGATTAGCAGGGTCAATAAAATTGAGTTTTCTGACATAACAGAAATACCTGACTGATAAAGTTCATGTTCTTCTGACCTCTGCAATTTCAAGACTATCACTTGCAAAGTAGCCAATCAGATAAAACACTTCATTGTGTGTTGGGAAGAAGAATCCATATCAACCATGTTTCAAGTGATGTTCTTTTGCAGTCACAGTATGAAGTATGAAAGCTTTAATTTGATTGGTGGTAAGAAAAAGGTTACACAGAACATGACCTTTTATGTGTCAGATCTTTTTATTAGTAAGATCTTCATTTTAATTAGATTCAGGGATCTGATAATGATCCTTCTTACTGACAGGCAGTGTTATATACAGTTAACTGTTATGTAAATCTATGTAGAAAATGTATCAAGATAGGTAAAGACAGATATATAAGGAGGTTGATACATACATACATACATACATACATACATAAACACATACATACATAAATACATACATTTATACATATAAATACATACTCACACACATACATACAGTATATACATACCCACACACACACATACATACATACATACATACATACATACATACATAGATGTATGCATGCATACATGCATACATACATACATACATACATGCATACATACATACATACATACATACATACATACATACATACATAAACACATACATACATAAATACATACATTTATACATATAAATACATACTCACACACATACATACAGTATATACATACCCACACACACACATACATACATACATACATACATAGATGTATGCATGCATACATGCATACATACATACATACATACATACATACATACATACATACATACATACATACATACATACATACATACATACATACATACATACATACATACATATTGGATCTAGTTATCAGTTTAATTTAGTTTGCACATGCCTAGTTCAACCTATCTCAGGCTACCAGAAAAGGGATTCAATTTGCCCTACAAATTGTGATGATCTTCTGGTTGTTTCTAGACATTTAATTTATTGTATTTAAATCAATAACCTTTCTTTTTTTACTAGGTAACTTTATCTCCAAGTTCTAAAAAAGGCGACAAATCCAACCAATTCAAAATGGAATTCTCAAACTCCATTTAAGATCTTTTCAAAATATCACACATTTATTTGTGTATGGCACTAAGTTAATAATTTTAATAAACTTGTAATAAGATGAAGCAATTTAGGGAAAGATGAAACCATGGATGGCAGATGAAACATTATGTCATTGTAAACATAGGCAAGATTAAAGGGGGTCCCTTATTGGCCAGTAGTGTAATCTCCGTTTCAGATCACTGCCATCTCACTTCTGTCTGTGTGTGTTCGAGTCTAAGATTCAGCAAATGTGGATATGTGAAAAAGCTTACCAGTAGCTTCTTGTGGGTTGGTGGTTCTTTCCACAGATTTCCTGTTTTTTTCCTCCACCATTAATACTGTCCTCCATGTATAGCCTATCATGTGCTGAACAAGGTGTTAAGCATAAGAACAAGATTAAAGTATATTCCGATCTACATATCTAACACAGATACGGAGCCAGTGGACACAAATTTTGCTAAAAATATATGAATGTGGAAAATAGGCCTATCATTATGTATGGACTCATCATCAGAGAAATAGTTTTGAATAATCTGAACCCTTCATTCTGTGAGAGACAAGTCAAGGGTCACATGACTAGTCAGTTGGTTAGGACACAAGTCCAAATATTTTGACACAGACATACCTTTTTCTTTGTTTCATGTGTTTCTAAAGACTTTGAAATACAACAGGACTTTGATATACTTAAGATCCAAAACGGCTTGTATGCACAGATTAATTATTAATCTTAAACACTTCAATTTAAATACAGAGTCAACATTTTTAAATGGAAACTGTAAATTTTGCAATTAAATAAAAAATAGTAATTTGCCTCTACCAACCTAAATGATGCACACTAAACTAAACCTATATATGCTTTGCTGACTTTACTTGTGATTTTATTGGAATAATACAGGCTATAAATTAACTTGCCTTCTCAATAGGTTGTCACCTGCTTATCATGGATTCAAGACAATATTAAAGCAAACTTTGCGCATCTGTGCAAACTCAATTTAATGTATACATTGATGACAGTAATTCCTGCAGGCAGACACATATAGCAAATGAATCAGAAATGTGCTTGACATTGTACATTTAGTGGATAGCATAGGATTCACTATTCATTTGGATATATCTGATTTCTTTCCAAATGAAGTTGTTGTGTTTGTGGGCATGAAGTGTTTGTGGGCATCATCCTTAATTTTGTTGACATAACTGCACATCTTACACAAGAAAAAGCCGATACCTTGGTATCTGACTGCTAACAGTTGCCAAGATGACATTATTTTCCCATTTTGCGATTTTGCAAGGTTTATTGTGCCTAAGGTAGAGAATGATTACTATCAGAAATTACATAGTGGTGACTTTTATAGTCTCATGTCTTTTTATTGCTAACTGATGCAAACTTGTTCAAACTTATCTTCCCTGATATCCAGCCTCACATGGTTCACAGTAGTAACAAATAATGAGGGAAAGTTTAACCCCAATTCTTGCTTGTCAACAGGGGCGCACTAATGATTAATCAAAATTTAGATTTACCATTTATCTGTTAAAACTGAAATCAAGTTACTTTACCTACCAAAGTTTCTTGTGGGAATTAAAATCAACTTGTAAGGTTGTAAGGTTGCATGGGTAGACAATACAGTAGCTATTTGGTACATTAACAAAGTTTCTGGTGGTAATTAAAGTCAACTTGTAAGGTTGCATGGGTAGACAATACAGTAGCCATTTGGTACATTAACAAAGTTTCTGCTGGGAAGGTCAACTCAACTTGTGAAATTGCATGTTGACAATACAGTTGCCATGTAGTACTTTAATAAAGTCCAATCAAAGCTGTGGACTGCAAACTTTGGGATTTTAATAGTGTCAGGCAAAAAACATATTGCTCAGTGTCCATCACTGACCAGGCACATCCACTCAGTGTCCATCACTGACCAGGCACATCCACACTGGGAGAATGACTTCACAAATGCAAATGAAATTGTGACTCTTAATGGATGTTGCAGCATGATAATATCTTACAAATTGAATGTACATTCGGTAAAATTGATATTTACCTTTACTGCCTCAAGACTCCATCATCAGCTGTTCTCATACAAAGCAGATGCGGAAGCTTAATTTGCTAATGTCTTTCCTGTATCCTGAAATACATTTTCCAAGCCACAAGTTTATAACTCTTTCAGTATAATAGTTTTACTGAAATTGGATGAAGATGTGGAGGTGACAAAAAAAATCTGATGCACTCAGCCATTTTTTTCCTTAATCCTGTCTTTTGAGTCTGTTCAGCAGTTTACATTACCTATAACATCAGAGTTTGTGTTTCTTGCAAAGGACCACAATCAATTGAGAAAAAACTTCATCAGTTATCTGAAGTGGTAAGGAAAATAGAAACCTAATGCTGTTACTGGTATTTTATGCTCTGGTTGGAGGCAATCAATAGAATTGCAATATCAGACATATTTCCAGCATTGATGTGTTTTGGGAACAAAAACTGATTAATCCATTTGGTACATGTGTAAACTGCATTTGGGAAACCTTAGCTGTGCTGAGTACCATGGTGGAATGGTACATAATATACTATAAATACAGCTAAGTCAGCACAGCAATAGATTTGAATGATGGTTACAATTAATTTTAACAATGAGTGTTTAAATCTTTTATGAGAGATGTATTTAGCAAGAGACTTAATTTACCAGAGGCGTGTCAACTGGGTAGTTGATTATGCACTCCAGTACATAACAATCACTGTCACCTTCTAGTAAACTTTTTAAATTTCACTCCTGGAATTTGTTAAGCATTGCTTTCTGGACAACGAAAGCAAACCTTCCATCTTTTAAATATTATACATTTGTACCTAAATAAGAATAGTTATCTAACCCTTATATTTTGGACAAACCGTCATAAAGTCACTACCATTATATTGTGGAAAGATAGCTCTGTAAGTTACTACCCTTATATTGCGGACAGAACCTCATACAGTCAATACCATTATATTGTGGAAAGATAGCTCTGTAAGTTACTACCCTTATATTGTTGACAGAACCTCATACAGTCAATACCATTGTATTGTGGACATGGCTTTGTAAGTTACTACCCTTATATTGTGGCCAGAACCTCATACAGTCAACACTATTGTATTGTAGACAGATGGCTCTGTAAGTTACTACCCTTATATTGTGGACAGAACCTTATACAGTCAACACTATTGCATTGTAGACATGGCTCTGTAAGTTACTACCCTTATATTGTGGACATAACCTCATACAGTCAACACTATTGTATTGTAGACAGATGGCTTTGTAAGTTACTACCCTTATATTGTGGACAGAACCTCATACAGTCAACACTATTGCATTGTAGACATGGCTCTGTAAGTTACTACCCTTATATTGTGGACATAACCTCATACAGTCAACACTATTGCATTGTAGACAGATGGCTCTGTAGGTTACTACCCTTATATTGTGGACAGAACCTCATACAGTCAACACTATTGCATTGTAGACATGGCTCTGTAAGTTACTACCCTTATATTGTGGACATAACCTCATACAGTCAACACTATTGCATTGTAGACAGATGGCTCTGTAAGTTACTACCCTTATATTGTGGACAGAACCTTATACAGTCAACACTTTTGTATTGTAGACATGGCTTTGTAAGTTACTACCCTTATATTGTGGACAGAACCTTATACAGTCAACACTATTGTATTGTAGACATGGCTTTGTAAGTTACTAACCTTATATTGTGGACAGAACCTTATACAGTCAACACTATTGTATTGTAGACATGGCTCTGTAAGTTACTACCCTTATATTGTGGACAGAACCTCATACAGTCAATATCAATGAATTGTGGACAGAAGATTTGTAGCCATTTCAGTGGCATAAAGACTTGTACAGTTGTTACCTCTGTGTCGAATGTCTTTATATAATATCGTGGATAACACAGTAAATATTACTGTTTAATTATCCAAATAACAATGACACAGTTTCCAAATCAAATATTTCTTTGTGACACTCTATAAAGTCATACAGGTCATGTAGGCATTCAACACTGATTAATTATTGCAGATCATTTAATAATCAGGATCAAATAGACTTTGGTTAAGTAAAATTAGTTCAGTATTGTATTTTAAAATGACATCTGGAATTTAAGATGAGTAAATGCACATACTTGTCTTGTATGACTTTTGCTATAGTAAAAACTAAAGCAATTTTGATTGCTCATCTTTGTGAATTTCCACATTTTTTTTTTTTAATTAACCAATTTAACCAATGTGTCTTTTTCTCACCAAATGCCTACTCTCCCACCTTGACCCGGCATGGGGATGACAGTAAAGTCATAAATTCATCACATACTGTCTTCCTATTTCGAAATACATCTATAAACTTTTGTGTAAAGTTTACTACTTCACAATAAGGGGCTGACCATTTAATTTTCAGCAAGACAGAGCATGAAGGCCATGTGGATTTTTTCTTTTAATTCAGGACAATTAATTTTTTAAATTTAATATAATTAATATAACTTTTTATTTTTTCTACAATTTAGAGCAAAACTATTTTTTTCAAGCTATCTGGGGTCTGACATTTTTACTTTAAATCCCTCCTCCGCAAATTATATGGGCAGTCTCTACACCATCCCATAGGAAACTAGAAAAATAATACCTTTCCTGCATATGGTTACCATAAATAAAGTGAAAACCTGTACTTCCTATACCAGGTAGGAAGAAGGATGGGTAGTTATACACAGGATGATATACAGACTGACAAAATGTATTAAAATTAGAAAGTAAAGGAGTTACAAATACTTGGGACTCTTCCACTGTGTTCCAGAAAACTATGATCCTTTTGGTACAAATATGAAATATTGGCAAGGGATATATAGGTACCTAAGTGGGCATATGGGCAGAAATGGTGAAAAATATGTATTATTCATCTACTGGCAGCTGGAAACCATTAACACAGGAAGAGAAAAATTTACATGTTCAACCCACAGAGGTCTTCATTCATAAAAACAGTTTCTCTCCTGCTCTTCCTGTTTATCATCTAGTTCCATGCCTACCAGCAGATTCTCATTAACACATGGGGAGTGAGGGTGATCTCCAGACCTGCACACAGAGGGTAACTCCAGTACTGTTATTGGAATGCTAACAATAAAAGTAACTGTGCATGTGTGTGTGTGTGTGTGTGTTTGTGTGTGTTATATTTAGATTTTTAACGTAGCTTTAACAATTTTTCAGTCACATCACTACAATGACTGCATTGTGACAATTTATATTGTCTAGCACTGGGGCATCATGCTGCAGACATGTGACATAATGTCCTACCCAGTCACATTATTGTGACACCAGGCTGACCAGTCCTGACACTAACCTCTTACTGCTGAGCACCAAGCGATGCAGTTGTAAGTACCATTTTTTTAAAGTCTTTGGTATGACTCAGCCAGGGTTCGAACTTGCGACCTCCATAATCTGAGGCTGATGCTCTAACCACTAAGCCATTCGAGCAGTTCAACAATAAAAGTGAAAGGCAAAAATGACATAACCAAAACTACTATAAACTTTCACTCAAAACAAAAAGTTTGTTTTGTACAACACACATATCCTAAATGCACAAAATAAAAAGACCTCCCTCAAAATAATAATAAAACTGCCAAAATTTATTAAAATGGTACAAACAAATTTGAAAACATCAGCTACATTATGTGATTCATCTATCATTGTTGATTCATTTGTTTAGATCAGTATCACCTTTCATATTATTTTTTCAAATAACAGGTCTGTTTGTACAGAAGTTCGTGGCCACGGAAAGGTGTTCTACCGTCTCCTTGAGAAGGGTAATTTTTCAACGGTATTTAATCTCAGCCTGAAGATACAATGAACTCCACACAAATTGGAACAAAATGAAATTAAGGAATTCTCATGCCAACAGATGCCATCCGAGCAGTTGGGAGATTTTTATACTTATAATTGTGCCAACAAAGTTTCCTTAAAATTGGCAACTTAAGTTAATTAGATCACCTAGACATCCAAAGAAAACATTTTTATTCTATTTGAGTTACATATTATAAAATTTAATTGACACTATACAGCCACCATATTGTGCTGAGGTGCTACAAAATGCTATTAGATGCAGGAGGTCACGGGTTTGAACCCCTGACGGTCACACCAAAGTCTTATAAAAATGGTACAAGCAGCTGCTTCACTTGGTACTCAGCATTTGGAGGCTAGTGTTACGACTAGATGCCTTGGTGTTATGATAACATGACTGGGGGGGACATGATGATAAATTGTCTGTGACATGATGCCCCAGTGCTAGACATCACTATAAATAGCCGCATTGCAGACATTGTAGTGATATGACTGGAAAATTGTTACAGTTACATTAAAAATCCAAATAACATCCCCCCCACACCATTGTATACATAACATGGTTTCTGAAAAAGGATGTTCACAACCTCACTCAGGACGGACAGAAAGAAGTAAGATGGCCCCATTGCACTTACATTATTATATAATCTACTAATTAACAAATGAAAATGCAGTAACCAGAGTCCAAAGTGGGTCCAGGATTGCTCACCTGGACTAACTTTGCCAGAATGCAAAATCTGAAACATTTTGTCAAGAAATCAAGTTTAGTAGAATACATTCTGTCAGATGTGTCCAATGTCTGTTGAGACATTTTTTTTTAGAAGACACTGATTTAATATTGTCAATAATAGAGTTCAAATTAAAATCAAAATTTACTTACTTATAACACGTAGATCTGACACGCATTGATAAATATTCATGTTCTGGTGTCCTTTGTTGCTAATGTAAAAGGCAATTTATGTAAGGGCGTTGAATATAAAATTTTGTTTCAATCTGGAATCAGGTATTTGAGAAGAGATTTTTCTCAAGGTTTTCCTTTTTTCTAATGCTTTCAATATTTATTGTCAGATCTGTTATCATTTGAAAAAACTGACAGTAGTTTAAAACAGGAAGCTTTTTGCCAAATTTAGTAAAATTCTTATAAGCAATTTTTAAAGTTGTCATTTAAAGGTTTTTATATTGTTAGCAATGGTGGCTGTATTTATAAACTTAAAAGACTGCCTTGAATATAATTTGGTTTTAATTCTTAGAAGATGACCATAGTAAACATTGATGGATAAAAAACAACACAAATAAAAAAACACCAGATGTGGGACCAATCTGTAAGCTTGCCAGGTATAATGGCCAGGTGTATAAACTAAATAAATTACCAATATAAACTGGTCAATAAATGAAAATGGTAGGTCAATTTTCAAAGAATACACTGATCATTGTATCTGAATGATGATGGGAAACTTTTTACCAAGTCTGTTTAGAGAGTTAACAGTTCTGAAATGGTCCCTAGGATACCAAATGCTGCTGAGTCAGCAATTCTGAATCAGTTACTGGAATACTTTTTATACAAAGTCCAGCTGTTCTCAAATTAACATCCCCAAGCAGTTCTAACCTGGCTTTTAATTATAAACTGTTACCTGGAATACCAAATACATGTATTGCAAAATTAGCAATTTGATTCAATAGCTGAATATGCAATACTGAATTAGTGCCTTACAGGCTTTATTAATGTACGTAATAAATTAATTTCAGTCTGCTTCATTAATGCATGTAATTAATAAATTGTAACCTGCTTCTTTCAGTGGAGCACTTCTGACTTAGTCAATGGAGTATCACAATGGCATATACCCCTTTCAGTGAAGCACTTCTGACCTAGTCCCTGTGGTATCACAATGACATATATACCCCTTTCAGTGAAGCACTTCTGACCTAGTCCCTGGAGTATCACAATGGCATATACCCCTTTCAGTGAAGCACTTCTGACCTAGTCCCTGTGGTATTACAATGACATATATACCCCTTTCAGTGAAGCACTTCTGACCTAGTCCCTGGAGTATCACAATGGCATATACCCCTTTCAGTGAAGCACTTCTGACCTAGTCCCTAGAGTATCACAATGGCATATACCCCTTTCAGTGAAGCACTTCTGACCTAGTCCCTGTGGTATCACAATGACATATATACCCCTTTCAGTGAAGCACTTCTGACCTAGTCCTTGGAGTATCACAATGGCATATACCCCTTTATAGTGAAGCACTTCTGACCTAGTCCCTGTGGTATCACAATGGCATATACCCCTTTCAGTGAAGCACTTCTGACCTAGTCCCTGTGGTATCACAATGACATATATACCCCTTTCAGTGAAGCACTTCGGACCTAGTCCTTGGAGTATCACAATGGCATATACCCCTTTATAGTGAAGTACTTCTGACCTAGTCCCTGTGGTATCACAATGGCATATACCCCTTTCAGTGAAGCACTTCTGACCTAGTCCCTGTGGTATCACAATGACATATATACCCCTTTCAGTGAAGCACTTCGGACCTAGTCCTTGGAGTATCACAATGGCATATACCCCTTTATAGTGAAGCACTTCTGACCTAGTCCCTGGAGTATCACAATGGCATGTACTCCTTTCAGTGGAGCACTTCTGACTTAGTCCCTGGAGTATCACAATGGCATATACCCTGAAATACTAATTACTACAAAGTCCACAGTTCTGAATTAGTCAAGGGCATTCTAAATAATGAGTATACTTGCAAAGTCTGGAATATGAACCAGAATCAGTCACATAGTTACCAAACACCAGAGTCCCCATGTATGAATCAGTCCCAACACCAATACATAATACTGCATAGTCTGGCTATGTTCAAACAGTCCTTGGTAAACCAAATACATGTAATGAAAACTCATCGGCAACAATTTGTCAGTCTGAAGACTTTAAATATTGCTGAGTTGGCATTAGTCTGGAAACCATATGATGGAAAAAATACAAACCACATAAGCAGATGAGAAGGAAATTTAATGATTTAGATTTATTACTATATTGCCATCTTTTATTAAATTGAATCAATCCACAAATGAGTTCAATCAACACACTGCCAGTACTTTCATACAGGAATCAATACAAAACTGAATTAGATGCACTTCACAAAGCATGACTTATCTACAAAGCAAGACAAGCAAATTGATAGTAGCAAGAAATGATCAAGTTATCTCCTCTTGCACCAAAATCAATCTGACAGCCATCTGAAATGTGACAACTGCAACATACATATTACCTATGCTATCAAATTTGACATATGTTCACATAATGAGTGCATTCTCACTGATGGTTTCACATTACTGCAACTTCTATTGGAATAGACCAACTAGATTTAATTAAGAATAAATCAATATTGCATGATCAACAGTGATAAAATTGTTCTTCAGTAGTTTGATGTGGCCTACAATGAGGTTTCAACAGCCTCAAGAGATGTTTATCTGCATTATAATTACTTTACCAACAAAATTTAAACAAGCATATATACTACTCCTGTTAGTTTAGCAAGGATACCAAACTTTCAAAAATCTAAAATATATTAAGGTATTTGACGCAATAATTTTGTTAAAAAAAAGATAAAGTCTTGCAAGTATGAAGAGGGAATTTATTTATGCAGTAATGTGAACATTTTATGACATTATTCTATTTTGGAATTCATGTGTGTGAGGTTACATGCTGAAGTCCATTTTAAAAAGATCTAATATGTATCTGCTTTTGCAAGTCACTGTGGTTAATTTTTGGCAATGCATTGTGGGTAAAACTAGGCAACTTGTATACTTTTATTCGCTATCTGTCCTCTGTGGCAATGAATATTTTTCTTAAGAAGAACCAAGTATCAGTCACAGCCATATTACCTTGCTGAAAATTAGCAAGAATGACTGCAGAAATGGCATAATAGTATCATAATTTGGACATGCACTTAAACTGGCTGCTTCTAACAGACATTGATGTCCATTCACCAGTTCAGAATAACAGAGCTCTTGTTTTGCCAAGGTTTCGGTTATCAGTTTTAATTTCATAAAGTGGTGCTTGTATGACAGAATGACATCAACCAGTGGAATCTTATAAAGATAAGTGTATATATAGTCAGTACCTCAGGTCTTCATTAGACCAATGACCAATTGATGCAACCAACTTCCACAGAAGGGTTATCTCCAACAAACTATACATTTGCCTATTATGGAAAAAAGATCTTTGTTTCAGCAGAAAATTATTTTAAACCAAAATTTATTTATCTTATGCTTATTGTTATTGTCTGTATATACTCACTTATAAGTCATGTACAACTTCAAACAACACAGACCTTGATCTGCTGTAGCACAATTTACTGGCAGATGAGGGCCTTTCTCTACTTATAGCTCCTAATAGTCTGCAATGACCCAGATCTGTTGGCCCATTATAGGATGGAACATCAGGGTTGATACAGCTGGATTAGACTTATAAGTGAGTCACTACTTTGGTGGAATATTGGTTACTGCATCCACCTTGGATGAGGGAGGTTACAGGTTCGAATCCAGCTGGTTTATACCAAAGACTTATAAAAATGGTACTAAAAGCTGCCTAGCTTGGTCCTCAGCATCAAGAGGTTAGCGTTAGGACTGGTCGGTCTGGTGTCAGGATAATGTGATTGGGTGGGACATCATGCTACATGTCCACGGCATGATGCCCCAGTGTTAGACATAAACTGCTGCACTGCAGACATAGTATTGATATGACTGAAAAATTGTTAAAGCTATGTTAATAATCAAACACACACACATACAATCCTTTTGTTTTTTATGATTTTATGAGAAACTATTTCATTACAGAGAGTATGCTACAATGAGTTATCAAGGCCCCGAATGGCCAAGTGGTCTAAAGCACTCACCGTTATGAGTGTTGCCATCTCACCTCTGTCTGAATGGGTTTGAGTCTAAGATTCGGCAAATGTGGATAAGTGAGAAAGCTTTCCAGTTGCTTATCATGATTCCTGGTTTCTTCCTTCACCATTAATACTGGCTGCCATGTATAGCCTATCGTGTGCTGAAAAATGGCGTTAAGCCCCAGAACAACGGGTTATCTGTGTGATGTTATGAAGTAGTAGGTTTGTCAGCTGTTGAATATTGTGCCAACGTTTACATTATGCTGTAATAATATTATTCTCAGACTACTAATTAGTTTAGGTCAAGATACAAAAGTCCATCTAAGGGATGATGCTGTAACATCCAAAAGTAATTTAAAAGAATTGAAGATTATTTCTTCCTACTAACTGGTTTATGTTGGAAGTATCTGTGATGTTCTTCAGCAATAACAAGATTTTTAAATTTGTCATATTGGTGGCCATATTGGATGTCAGACTGTCACCATTTTCAGCTAGGACAAAGTAAACATTAGAAATCTTTTGCTGACAAATCAATTTGACCAGGCTGTTAAATCGGTATAACTATATGGATAAATCTTAACCAGGTTTTAAATTCAAATGACTGTAGGAATTACCAGTTTGTAAAATCAGTACAACTATAACAATTAATCGATTTTCCAGGGCTTCTAAGTATCTTTTTCCACAAGCGAGTCTAAAGATAATGCAGACTATCCAAGATAAACTTCACTGAGTGTGTACCTCTCTGCTCAAACTCCTGTAACATTTATGTGCCTAGAGTTTACTACTACTCACAATTTCAGAAAATGTGGCTCACGTTGGCCAATATGATGCTCTCTTTAATACCCAGAAAGCTTCCTGTAACTGGTAGCTCATTCAGTAGACAGGAAAAGAAATTCAATTACATGCCTTTATTCCTCATGCAAGTGGTACAACATACAGCTTGGGTTTCTCCAATCAATTCTATGGCACTATGAAGCAAATATTTCCCACAGTATCTTTCAAACAATTAATGCTGCTTTGCTCAGATTTTACCTAATTTACTCTTAGAAGCAATGAATCTGCTGGCATATAATTCAACTGTTGATGGCAATGGATAAGTTGGCATATAAATCAACTGCTGGTGGCAATGGATCTGTTGGCATATAACTCAACTGTTGGTTACAATGAAACTGTTGACATATAACTCAACTGTCGATGGCAGTGAATCTGTTAGTATATAGCTCAACTGTTTATGGCAATGAACCTGTTGGCATATAATTCAATGTGTTGGCATATAATTCAACTGCTAATGGCAATGTGTTGGCATATAATTCAACTGTGGGCATATAATACAACTGTTAAGGACAATCTGTTGGTATATAATATAATTCAACAGCTGATGGCAATGAATCTGTTGGCAAAAAATTCATCTATTGATGGCAATAAAACTGTAAGTCAACTGTTAAAGGCAATGAATCTGTTGGCATATAATTCAACTGTTAATGGCAATGAATCTGTTGATATAATTCAACTGTTGATGGCAATGAATCTGTTGATATATAATTCAACTGTTGATGGCAATGAATCTGTTGGTATATAATTCAGCAGCTGACGGCAATCAATCTATTGGCATAAATTGATGGTAATAAAACCATAAGCCAACTGTTGATGGCAATGAATCTGTTGGCATATAATTCAACTGTTGATGGCAATGAATCTGTTAACATAATTCAACTGTTGATTGCAATGAATCTGTTGGCATATAATTTAAATGTTCATGACAATTAATTTGCTGGCATATAATTCAACTGTTGATGGCAATGAATCTGTTGGCATATAATTCAACTGTTGATGGCAATGAATCTGTTGGCATATAATTCAACTGTTGATGGCAATAAATCTGTTCACATAATTCAACTGTTGATGGCAATGAATCTGTTGACATATAATTTAAATGTTCATGACAATTAATTTGCTGGCATATAATTCAACTGTTGATAGCAATAAATCTGTTGGTCTATAATTCAATTGTTGATGACAATGAATCTGTTGGCATATACAATTAAACTGATGATGCAATGAATCTGTTGGCATATAATTCAATTCCTGATGGCAATGAATCTGTTGGCCTATAAAACAATTGTTGGTCCATCAGTCACATAGGTAAGATGCAAATAAACCCAATAGTTATTATGATCTTGGGACTTACAAGTCATTCCAATTGCTAACGATTTGGACCCTGATCAAATTATGCAATGGAAAATCTGGATCTGTGCAGTTTGCTGTTGGACTCAGTTTATAAGTTAGTATATATGTTATGCATGCATAACTAATCCTATTAGTAGAGGTTAAACATATGCAAAACAGTATAATTTTAATTTTACATGTGGTGATTAATCTAAAATAAATTTTTTTTATTTCATACCTGTAAAAGGTTGATCAAAGTTGTTAATCTGAATGAAAACTGTAGATTTCTTAATGTTCAATCCATGTCAGAAATGTTTTCTTAGCTGACTTCAATTTTGTTTTTATTCTTCAAGAGTTTCAGACAAAGGGGAAATAATTAGTAAATCATGGCAAGAAGCACAATTAGAAACACTGACTTTAATAAAAAAAAAGCCATAAAAATTCATTCAAAAATATGTAATAGGTGTTTTTGGCCTAGGCTGTGGGCATTGCCCATGAAAAAAATTAAATAAACACAGAATGAACACAAATAAAACTGAACTAGAAGTCAAAGTGGAATTGTAAATAATATTCAGCCATAACAAATAAGTACTTTTTCTTCTTCTTGTTGTGGAATTTTATTTAATATCTATTAGCACTGTTCCCGTAAATGAACAATATTTAAAAAAGTTTATGGTCTACTTGATCCATGTAACAATATTAAGTAACACTTTTATTCATTTTAAATGTTCATTTACTTAGTCCATATTCTACATGAACCCACCTCCTCAACCTTTGATCACAAAACCACTGAGCATGAAGAAATTTCAAGAAAGTTGGCAGGTATGGTGATAACTTAATACCACCACTCTTGGTTACCTTATGGGTTGAATAACTATAAAGTTTTGTCAAATTTCACTGCATGATTTAGGAGCTATCATAATGTACAGCTGTAGAGCCAATCAATCAAGTATAGGATTGCAATATGACATATTCAAATGCATTAATATAAAGAAATGGGTCCAACTATAATATGAAAGTTAATACAAATTACTCATGTCAAATTTGTACAATCCATATTACACATTTCAAACTTATTAAGTCATGAGATTTTTTAAAATAAAAGGTCTGAGTCTATGACACAGCAGATGAGGGTCTACACCTTTGCATTTGGAATCAACATGAGTATACATTTTTATATCTGCATATTTGCAGGTATATGTGACAGGTCACATCCATGTGCCTGTCTGTCATTTATTCTTGTCACCTAAACTCCATATTTAATGACTGACGATGATGGATCATTTTTTTATGATGTTGCCCTCTGGATCCTTGATGCAAATGCTTATAATTAAGAAAGGTAGGTCAAAGGTCATATTTTTAAATGAAGCATGGATACTTCCATGTAATCAGACCTCCGTTTAGATTAATTTGAAGGAAGGTTTTCATATTTGGAACGATGGTGGGAAGATAACAACAAAATGGTTTTAGTTTTAATGCTGAATGATGCTGTGGTGGTGGTTGAGAGTAAGATGGCAAAAGGAGTGCAGATATTTGTAATGGCATCCATTTCTTTTTTTGTATTACATTCTCTAAAAGATTACTCACAGTACTATGGAATGTAATTAAGTTGTTGCTGCCATTGAGGTCTATCTGTGTCTGGTTGGCTATGTTCGATAATTCTTGCTGTAGTCGCTCCATTATCCCCGAGTCAAAGAAATCTGTGGCTCTCACTGGAAGAAAAATTAAGGTATATACTTAGCAAAAAGCAAAAAAAAAATTCCTACTTAAACTGACAACGAAAAGTACTGCCATGAGGATGGTCTTCAATCAAACATTCTTCCAAATATGGAATCAAATTTAAAATTTAAAATTTAAAATTTATTTTTTTTGACAGAGAAAGATGCAAACAGAGGAGTAGTGACATGACTTTCAGGATGGTCACTTTGGGGGCCCATTTGGGAGCTGCACATGTTTTATCCAGGACCAACTAGACTATGCCATGAATGTGTGTGTCAAGTTTCATTGCAATTCTCCAAGTACAGTGTAGTTCTGTACTGATAACCATGCTGTGCTTATGGACTGATGGACTACAGACCATCCCTCTTCTGGTCCATGACCTGTAAAGTTAAAAATCCTTAAACATGATTAAAATTGTTTGGTATAAGCTACATTCTCTTAAAACATCCCGCATTTCCTCATAGTTTTTTTAAGCAGCTAATGTAAAACTACTTCTGTCTTCTGCCAAGTGTTGGAAATTCATTTCCCTTCTTTTTTGTAAACTATGATAATGTCCTGCATTTTGTAATCTGGAGAGTCATAATGAGAAATGATATTTTCTAAATGAAGTTTTTAACTTTCATTAATGTAAAAGCTGTAACCTTATTGGTTAATCAAAAAGTCAACAGGACATGGCTTCACAACAGTGTTCTTCAGATGTCCATTAAGTCTGAGATTTAAATTACACTATTTTCACAATTTGTTCCATGGCAATCACTGATCTCTATTACATCTGAGACCTTGATTTAAATTACACTATTTTCACGATTTGTTCTGTAGCAATCACTGATCTCCATTACATCTGAGACCTTGATTTAAATTACTATTTTCATGATTTGTTCCATGGCAATCACTGATCTCCATTACATCTGAGACCTTGATTTAAATTACACTATTTTCACAATTTGTTCCATGGCAATCACTGATCTCCATTACATCTGAGACCTTGATTTAAATTACACTATTTTCACAATTTGTTCCCTCTCAATCACAGCTTTCTTACCGATCACACTTATCAAAATTGTTTGGTAAAAATGTATGCAATAAGATTTTATTAATTTCACGAACCTTTCCATCTGGAAAATATGATCAAGACTACCCATATACACTGCCTTATCAAAAGTATGCAATTTACATATATTTCTCAGTAAGTAAAAAAAAATATGTGTAATTTGTTGTCATCTACTACAATGCTATTGAAAACTGATAAAAAGTGGATGGATATACTGCTAAGTACCTTAATTAATCTATTGGGATTTAACATTTATCATATATGGTCTGTTTGAGTGTTAAAGCAAGAGTGTCATTTATGGCATCTTATACACCCTCCCCATGTTTAAAATGCTCCATACAGAGAATTTAAATTTATATGCAGAAACTGCCTTTTTTTTTCTTTCAGTCATAATGACCTTGACCTATGACTGCCAAATCAAAAGGCTTCTTTCTTACCCTGATTACAAGTCATCTAAAAGGTTTGGTTCAGGTTTTAAATGTGAATCTAATATTACTGTATGGAAATCATTTTTCTTCTTCAGTTGCAGTGACCTTGATCTTTGACCTTTTGATCCTAAAATCAATAGGCATTCTCCTTGTCCCATGGTCCAGGTATGTGAAGCAGAATTAATTGTATTGCATAGAAACTACTGTATTCTGTCAGCCAATGTGACCTAGAAATTTGACCTCTATATTCCAATATAAATAAGGGTCTTCCTTACCCTAAGTGTACATAATCTACAAAGTTTGGGATCTGCAGATGGAGAAGTTGAGTTCTTGTGCAGAAACTATTTTTCTTTTTAGTTGCAGATATCTTGACTTTTAAGTGTTTGACCCTGAAATTAATATCATATCTATTCCCCAGGTGCAGAATATCAACAAAGCTTGATAACTGTAGATTGCCTGGAAACCAATTTTATTTTTTCAGTTAGTGACACTAACCCCTGAGCTTTGACCATAGAATCAAGAGGGTTCTTCCTTACCCCAAGTGCAAGCCATAGAACCACTCTGGTGGCCTAGTGGTTACAACATCTGCCTTGGATGCAGGAGGTTGCAGGTTTGAACCCCGGCCTCATTCATACCAAAGACATATAAAAATGGCACTAATATCTGCCTAGCTAGGCCCTCGGTAGTAAGAGTTAGTGTTAGGACTGGTCAGCTTGGTGTCAGGGTAATGGGACTGGGTGGGATATCATGCTACATGTCTTCGGCATGATGCCTCAGTGCTAGACAGCACTAGAAACTACCACACTGCAGGCACTGTAGTAATATGACTGAAAAATTGTGAAAGCTACGTAATAAATCCAAATCTCTATCATGTGCTCACACACATACACACAATCACACACACACACACACACACACACACAGGCAAATCATTGGAACAAAGCAAAATTGCTTACAGATGGATAATTGGAAAATATTGTTAAAGTGAACTGCCTCAAGGTAGACATGCTAATAATGATCAACCTTGTAAAACAATGACATTCAACCTTAGTAAACTGATAAGACACTTATTTTCTCAATTTTCTTCATGGTCAATATATAAATGTATTGTCACTTTTAAAGAAAGCCTATGTGTTTTGCATCATAATACTTTATCAGGTATCATACTGACCAGTGTACTGGCAGTTTGAAACCAGAGTAACATCTTCCTTTCTCTGTGCATTACCAAATCTGATCACAGACTGACAATTATTAACAGTGCTTTGTTAATCTGAAGCCAGACTAAAGTCCATTTTTCACTTTGTGCATTACCAGATCTGACAACAGACTGACAATCATTAACAGTGCTTTGTTAATCTGAAACCAGACTAAAGTCCATTTTTCACTTTGTGCATTACCAGATCTGACAACAGACTGACAATTATTAACAGTGGTTTGTTAATCTGAAACCAGACTAAAGTCCATTTTTCACTTTGTGCATTACCAGATCTGACAATGGACTGACAATTATTAAAAGCCAAACCAGTACATTAAGTTTGATATAAGCAGGCAGGTAACTGATTCAAAGAGATCTGAGAAAGGAGCTATTTTAAAAAACCTGCATGTGCAGTTGTTTTAGCAGGTGAAGAGATGCTGAATTTTCATGGCAACTCTGTTACTGTATTCAGGAGGCCATTAATCCATAATTTTCTACACAGGAGAGGATCAAAAAGGATTAGTCTGCAATTAGATATCCATACTTCCTGTAGGACTGCTTTGGGGCTGAGCATAACTGGAGTGTGGTGAATTTAAATGTGGAGTTTTCCACGAAGATGACACCAGTTTCGAAAATTCCAAGTAACAAAACAGAGATATGAGAACTTGGTGCCCCCATACCTTCTGAGGAAAATGATTCTAAAGAAAATGATATCTGCAAACTGTATGAAGAAATGTAAACACCCATTCCTATTTGAATTTTCTGTCAAGATTAAATGTAAACACCCATTCCTATTTGAATTTTCTGTCAAGATTAAATGTAAACACCCATTCCTATTTGAATTTTCTGTCAAGATTAAATGTAAACACCCATTCCTATTTGAATTTTCTGTCAAGATTAAATGTAAACACCCATTCCTATTTGAATTTTCTGTCAAGATTAAATGTAAACACCCATTCCTATTTGAATTTTCTGTCAAGATTAAATGTAAACACCCATTCCTATTTGAATTTTCTGTCAAGATTAAATGTAAACACCCATTCCTATTTGAATTTTCTGTCAAGATTAAGAAGTACGAGCTCAGACATAGTAAAAATGTATCTATTGAAAAAATCTGGCAGTGGTGGATAATCTAACATATTATGACTTGGTAAGTCCCCTCTCCAAATGTTTGTTTCCTACTGAACTAGTTTTAAAATTAAAATGTGATTGTTGTGATTTTTTTTTACCATGGTAGGGGGAAAAAAGTGCTAAGGGTCAGCAATGAGAAACTGGGATGATTGGCTGACTGGAAACATATTTTCATAGGCAATAGTCAATATGGACTCTATCTTGTGATCTGAATTCCATCTAATAAAAAAGTGCTGATATTTATGATGAATTTCATTCCATCTTAAATTCTGAACTTTAAAAGTTCAAGTACCTTAGTCAGATATAAATAAAAAAAGAAGACAAATCCATCTGTGTTAGTCTTTGTGAAACTAGAAGTAAAGTACTTTATCACTTAATCTAGGGTGTGGACAGATATATAAGTGGTCATGGACATGGAAACAAAGTGATCCATTGAGGTGGAATTAACATTAACTTTTTCATCCTGAAACATGCATTGATATGCTTCCTTTCCACTTCCTTTCTGTTTCAATTCCTGGTTATCTCTAATATAACTCATTGCTCATTTAAAATCATGGGGCCCTTAATGGTGAGTGGTCTAAAGCACTGCCAACTCACCTCTGCCTGCATGAGTTCAAGTCCAGACTTCGCTAATGTCCGTAAGTGAGAACTTAGCCTGCCAGTAGCTTCTCATGGGTTGGTGGTTCTTACCAAGGTTTTCCAGGGTTCTTCCTCCACCATTTATACTGGCCGCAATGTATAGCCTATCTTGTGCTGAAAAATGGCATTAAAGCCTACAACAATATTTAAAATCAGTGGTTCTGCCAGGATTTTCTGGTAGCCTCTGTACTAAATAGTAGCTTTTTAACTTCCACTGACTCAATGAGTACCACACTTTAAAACATCCACTGAGTCAATGAGAGCACCACAATATAAAACTTCCAGTCAATTTCAGAATAACAATGTAAAACTTCCAGACTTCCAGAGTCAATGAGTACCACACTGTAAAACTTTGAGTCAATGAGAGTACCACACTTAAAACTTCCACTCAGTCAGTGAGAGTACCATATTGTAAAACTTCCAGAATCAAGGAGACTACCACACTGTAAAACTTTCACCAATTCAATGAGTACAACACTGTAAAACATCAACTGAGTCAATGAGTACCACTGTAAAGTTCCCAAGTCAATGATTGTACCACGCCATAAAATTTCCACCGCGTCAATAAGAGTACCACATTGTAAAACCTCCATTCAGTCAATGAGAGTACCACACCAAAAAACTTCAATTGAGTCAATAAGAGTGCCACATTGTAAAACCTCCATTCAGACAATGAGAGTAACACACTATAAAACTTCCATTCAGTCACACTGTAAAACCTCCATTCAGTCAATGAGAGTACCACACCATAAAACTTCCACAGAGTCAATAAGAGTATCACATTGTAAAACCTCCATTCAGTCAATGAGAATACCACATTGTAAAACCTCCATTCAGTCAATGAGAGTACCACACTGTAAAACCTCCATTCAGTCAATGAGAGTACCACACCATAAAACTTCCACAGAGTCAATAAGAGTATCACATTGTAAAACCTCCATTCAGTCAATGAGAGTACCACATTGTAAAACCTCTATTCAGTCAATGAGAGTACCACATTGTAAAACCTCTATTCAGTCAATGAGAGTACCACACTGTAAAACCTCCATTTAGTCAATGAGAGTACCACACTGTAAAACCTCCATCAGTCAATGAGAGTACCACATTGTAAAACCTCTATTCAGTCAATGAGAGTACCACACTGTAAAACATTTCCTGAGCTTATTACACATATGACATAAAGCAA